>APFE030896852.1:0-15951 GCA_000404065.3 Pinus taeda | reverse complement strand
GAGGTTTTGTCATTTGTATCATCCAAGAATTGTTCATTTATGTAATGTAAAGGAGGTTTCCCCCTCAAAGAGGGTGAATTCTAAGGCGTTGATCTATCTTTTCTATCTTTTCTTGAGCTGGTTTCATAACACGTCATCAGGAAACTGCTTTTCCTAGTGCATGAGGGGTACTTGTGGCTGGAGAAGCCAATTCCCATTACGGCGGAGCTGATTCATAGGATTTCAAACCTTCCCTACATGGGAAGGGACCCCATGGAAATAGCTGGCCAAAGCAGAGACTTAGCACTCGCAGAAGCCTTGAAGAAGAAATACAAGCTAGAGAAGAAGCAAAGGGGCTATGAGATTACTAGCATTCAAGACAAAGGCGTGCACATAGCCACTCAGCTGCTCGCAGGAAAAGTGATGAGAAAATTCCACAGCAATGAGGTACCAGTAATGATCATCCCATTGGCCGAGTAATGCATCGAGGGGGTACAGTTCAACTAGGCACAGTTCCTCTATGAGGAGTTCCTAATGAACTACAAGGAGGCTTAGGAGCAAGGTAAGACATTCCACTACGCGTGGTTGCTCTTATCCATATTTTGGTTGTAGGGGAATTGTTAGAGGACAGTTAGTTTCCTCCCCTACACCAGGACTTCCCAGAGGTAGTGAAATACGCATCGCTCTGGGTGACAAGGCATGCCACGCGCATCTGCAAGATCAAGATCTTCTGGATACTCATGGTGGTGTGCGTACGGATGTGGATCCACAAACGGCCACGCCTATCCTGCACCGCATACGACAGTCTGTGGAGCTTTGCAGACTTTAAGGTGAATATGCACAATGTGTATATCAAGGCGCAGAAGGACTTGGAGCAAAATTGGACCAAACTCCAATTCATTACAATCGATGATGTGGTGTTCGTGGTGCTCGACTCATGGAACCTCGAATGGTGTGGCCCGGATCTGGTAGCACATGATGAGGCAGTGATACAAAGACAGAAGGATGTTGCAAAGCTATTGGCACAAGAGAAGGGGAACGAGTAGCTCACCAAGGAGGTCAAGGCTTCCCGTGAGGCAGCGAAGGCTGCCGCAGAGTAGACCAAGGCTGCCAAAAAAACAAAAACAGCAGGGGCCACCACAACACAAGAGGAAAGAGGCCCAGACCTAACCACAGGACATGGGATAGATGATACGGAGGAAGGCACAAACCCAAGCACCACTTCTACACAATTGAAATGGCCGCGCGGGATGGAATGAACAAGGCCACAGAAGAAGACCAAAGCTTCCAAATTGGATGGGGAGCCTATTGCACTGATAGAGGGTGATCTATATAACATCAGTGATATAGTTCACGAGGTCACCCGGGAGGCACTCCAAGAAGCAATGACAGAGCAGCAGAATGTGTTGGGGGCACTCAGGGCACAACTGTAGGGACTTCAAGTGCAACTCCCACAAGAAGGAATGGTAGCCGTCTATGGTGCCACGGGAGCATCGGAAACAGAGCAATTGTTGTAGGCCAAAATGGCCAACACCGTCATGCTGCTAGAAGGTGCACTGGCAACAGACAACATGGAGAATAGAGCCGCGGTAGGGTGGATCAAGGGACTCAGCCTAAACTTGGTTGGCCTTCCATAGGATATTTTATACCAGTTACAGGACAGAGCGACGACAAAACTCTGTGCTAGAGAGGGACGCATAGTGAAAATGCTAAGTGAACAACAAATCAACATCGAACAGCTTCATGTACAACATGATGAAGCAGTGGCTCAGAACCAGTAGTTGGAGCAGATCGTAGAGGAATCATGTCACCGTGTCCCAGAATTGGAAATTGTGATAGATCTGCCAATAGGAATACAGATCCACAAATTGGCCAGTGGATTCTTCAAGGTGAAGGAGGAAGCTATGAGGATCCAGCTAGACCTCAACCTACAAATTGCTGAAATATGGTTAAAGGTGCAGCCCTCCATGTCCCCAGAAGTTTGAGATCAACACGTCGATGATATCTGAAAAGGGTTGGAAGAAATTGAACAGGTAGTGCAGAGTTGCACCACGTTGTTGGAAGAATCCTTCGGGGTCCTCACAACCTTACAGAAGGATCCTACCATACAGTGGTTGGAAATAGAGGCACGGGAGCTTGAAATGAAATATGACAGTGTACACGAGACAACATAGACAATGGTCCTAACTAAGTGGCTCGCAAGGCTACAACACGCAAAGGAATTGAAGGAGCAAGTGGACGCAGTGCGCCAAAAAGAGGCGGTACTTAAAGCATGCATCTAGCCTTGGATTGATGAGGCCTTCCTCATCACGACTGACATTGAAGGAAAACTCATGCAAATGAAAGCGATGCTTGACTTGCGATAGGGATGTGACCCTAACAATGAGCATTTGGTCAAATGAGTAGAATGGATCTAGTGGATGGTAGAACAGTGCACTACAGATCTTCGTGCAACACAGGCACAATTAGATGGAATTCACGCAAATATTTCTGCACTAGCAGAGTGACTCAGGACGAGTCAGGATGATTGTGTTGGGGGCATGTTGGGCAGAAAATCCCCCCATAGTGGGTTTTTGGGGCTTGAAGCCCAAATTTGGTCAAATGTAATGTGAAGACCCTGCGAAATGCAGGCGCAGAGCGTGAGAGTCTAAGGTTGTCTGCCCTAAGATAATGTAATTGAATGTAAAGTGTGTTGGTTTACCCATGGTCTACAGACCATGGGATTATATAAATAGAGCGAGGGTGTATGGGTAAAGTTAGTCTTAGTCTAAAGTCTTATGATGTTATTGGATGATGAATTTTCTTCGAGTCTATAAGTCCAAGTCTTAGGTTGTTGTAGTAGGAAGAGGCTCTGCAGCTATGTGTGCAGAGGCCTGGTAGAGTCCGCAACTGTGTGCACAAACCCCTGCAGTTGTGTGCGTAGGGCGGAGTTGGGATTGTATCTAAACAGAGGATTAATAAAAGATAAGTTGATTCTGACATACTTTGTGTTTATGCTTATGTTATGTTTATGGATCTCTTTACAGTTTTATGATTGCACACACTTGCTATGAATGTTGAATGATTAATAAGAATATCGGGTATATGCAATTAAGTTAAGATCTATAATAATAGCACAGTAAGGATAAAGGATCTAGGTAGCACCTCTTTGTGCTCATTACAAAGCTGCGTGGATGCAGTCACACAAGCTGTGAAGGAAAGACAGATACATGAAGTAACACAGGCACACAGGTTCAGTTCGCAAACTTCCTAGACTTCATCAAGACATCCCTAGGGTGTGGAAACCTGGTTCCATGACCGTCCATACTACCTTAGGCGAGACCTCAGTCCGCGCACCATAGACTATTGCCGAAAGGGCTGGTAGTTTCAGGATTTGTTTAGCTAAATCACTTTTGAACCTAGGTCAGGGCCCAACAAACCAACAACTAACCATTGGTGAACTCCGGGATGTGATAATCTAGTTATCATCTCATGGACGAGTTCATCAGTGCATTAACATTGTGATCGTGGACATCCCAGAAGCATATGGCTTATTACTCAATAGAGACTTTTCCAACAAGTTGTAAGGATATTTTACTACATACTAGTCACAGTTATGGCTTCTGTACTAGGGCAAAAACAAATAGATTTGAGTGTTTATAGAGAGATACATGAAACACAACATTACTCCCTTGAATAGTTAGAATGAACCATTGGCTTTCGCAGAACTTCTATTTGGTAATTGCTTTCTGGAAACGTAGATGGGGTGTTATCTTGCATAAACAAGCCCCTCCCCACCAAATAAATAGTTGGGTCTCCTTCCTTGCCCAACTGGTGGAAATGAAACTTGTACAATAATTTGTAACAATAGAAGCAGTAATGTTAGCAGTATTAGCGCAGAAGGTGGTCCTTATACATATGACTTGTGGACCTTGTATTTTGATGGATCCAAAACATATGATGGCTCTGTAGCAAGGTGTGTTTTGATCAACCCAAGGAAAATAAAACACTTACTCTCAATCCACTTGGAGTTCGAGTGTAGGAACAATATTGTTGAATATGAAGCACTCGTCTTGGGTTTACAGAAATCCCTCAGCCTCAACGTTACTATGCTGAAAGTGGTAGGTGATTTAGAGATTTTGGTACGGCAAGTATGTAACACCATACATTGTGTCTCACCTCTTCTTAAGATTTACCAACAAAAGGTATGGTGGCTAATATCTAATTTCCAAGCTTTTAATATCATCTTTGTATCAAGAATGCACAATGCAATTGTGGATGGTCTAGAAAATGCAACTGCTAGGTAGACACTGCTTAGGGATAGATTTACTATTGAAATTTTGTATAAGCCATCTATCCCTAAAAACATCACTAGTTTGCATGTTTTTGATGATGATGAAAATTTACTGCATTTCATTTCCAACACTGACGCCTTCAAGGATGTAGTAATAGATGAATATGTGCATAGACAGTCTCTACAAGATACAATTGATGATAGGAAAGGAAACCTCATGCCCATTGGTGTGGTTTCACTTGAGAAGCTATATGACTTGCATAACTGCTTCAAAGGGCCCAAGAACACCAAAACTCACAGTTCCACACTGATGCATGAATATATCAACTTGGGAACAAAAAGGGATCTAAAGTTTGTAAACCTCAGTACATGGTGTACTCCAGAAGAGCAGAAAGATTTTGTCCACTTGTTCAGATAGTACCGTGATGTATTCGCATGGACATACAATGACTTGAAAACATATAACACATGAATAATCCAACACATCATTCTGATCAAAGAAGGGGTCAAGCCTTTTTAGTAGAAGCTGAGAAAAGTCCATCCGTCACTTGAACCTGTCATACAGAAAGAATTGACTAAGTAGTTGGGTGCCCATATCATTTACAAGGTTTGTCATTCTTCTTGGGTTTCAAACTTAGTTCCTGTAAGGAAGAAGTTCAGGGAAATCTGCCTATGCATAGATTTTCGAAATCTAAATCAAGCCTCGAACAAAGACAACTAGCCTGTGCCATCTATGGAGCACATATTGTAGATAGTATCTAGAGTAGAAATGTTTTCTCTCCTTGATGGTTGTTATGGATATAACCAAGTTCTGGTAGCAGAACCTGACAGACTTAAAACTACATTCCATACCAACAGGTGTACATTTCTTACTGAAGAATATGATTTGGTCTGGTAAACGTAGGCACAACCTTTTAGCATGCTATGGACATTTCCTTCCATGGGCTCATCGGAAAAGGAGTGGTGGTTTACCATGATGACGTGACTATATTTTCTAGAAAACAGTGAGACCACCTATGCCATCTTAAGAATATTTTTGAGCGATGTCGAAAGGATATCCTTGAATCAAGGGAAATTTTAAGGATGGAAAAGTATTTTAAGTTTTAAAAGATTGGTGAATCTCACTAATCCCTAATATGCAAACTATAAAATGTTTATTTTTCTATTTGTAAAATTATTCAAATTTATAATGATTTTATATATACACTTTATATGATGTTGGCAATTTTTAAGGTAAAATAATTTTATATTGTAAAATCTGGGTAAATCATTTTTATAAAAAATAGAGTTTGGCGAAACCCTTTTTTGGAAAAATATGGAAAATTAGCCCACCTATGAATATTAGCCCCTAAAATTTTCCATGCCTTGAATCCAAAGAATAGCATATTTGCAGTGTCTGAGGGGAACCTCCTGGGGAATATCATTTCCAAGAGTGGGATCAAGGTTGACCTGGACCATGTTCAGACTATCACGCAAATTCCTCACCCAGTCAACAAGAAATCTATGCAGTCCTTCTTGGGGAAGATTAACTTCCTTCCAAAGTTCATCTCAGATTATGCACAAATTGTTAAACCTATCAAACACATGATCAAGAAGGACGCAATCTACAACTGGGGGAAGAAGGAAAAGGACATGTTCACATGTATCAAGAAGGAAATAGAAGATGCACTTGCATTGTGTAGCCTAGATTTCAACAAAGATTTCTTGCTTTATACTTTTTCTTCCAACAATTCACTCGCTGCAGTACTCACACATAGGGATGAGCTGAACAATGAAAGCCCCATCTCCTTAGTGACCGCAAGCATGCAGGGACCCAAGCTCAACTATACTACCATGGATAAACAAGAATATGTTGTATATAAGGTGGTGAAACATTTCAAACCCTACCTATTGAAAACTCGTTGAAGAGTCTTTGTGCCACACCCAACAATCAGATCGTTGCTTGTTCAAAAAGGGCTGGGTGAAAGACGTGCCAACTGGATGACATGACTACAAGAGTACAATCTTGACATCAAGCCGATTCACACTATCAAGGGTCACGGTCTCTACAGACTTGTAGTAGAAGCGGTACACGTGCAAGAGGAAGAAGGAGAGCTCGTTGGATGGGATCAAGAGATCGACATGTAAAATGTAGAGCAAACATCACCCACTTTGCACGACAACTCTTGGTATGAAGAAGTGTTCTAGTACCTTGAGCATGGCACCATGCCCTCTCGATTTTCCATGTTGCAAAAGAGGGAACTTTGCCTCAAAACCTTGCCTTACTAGTTGGTGCATGGAGTGCTTTATAGAAAGCACAACAATGGCATTTTTCTTAGGTGCCTGGAGACACAAGATTCGAAGAGAGTGTTATGTGATATGCATGAGGGACCAGATGGAGGTCACTTTGTGAGTAACAAAACTATGCACAAAGTCATGAGAGTCAGTTTCTAATGCCTACATTGTTTAAGGATTCACATGCTTAAGCTCACAAGTGCCCAATCTATCAGGGATGTGCCAAAAAAACTTGAAGGTCAGCAGCCCCGCTGCAGCGTATTGTAGTGGATGAACCATTCTAATAGTGGGGCTTAGACATCATTGGGGAAATCTTCCCACATTCATCAAAGCATCACCACTACATCTTTATTGCTATAGATTAGTTCACACAGTGGACAAAAGAAGTTCCACTCAAATAAGTGAACGACCAGGAAGTCATCAGCTTCCTCCAATAGAACATCATTTCGAGGTTTGGAATTCTTGTATCACTTGTTTTTTACAATGAAACTAAATTTTCTTCATTGAAACATTATGATTTTGCATTGCAATATGGTATTGTGCTTTAGAATTCAGCTAATTACTACCTGCAGGGAAATGGTCTTCCCGAATCTACAAGCAAGAATCTCATTCACATCATAAAAAAGGCCATTTACTCTGAGTAGCAAAAATGGCATTTCGCTTTGGTGAATGCACTTTTGGCTAACCGAGTTACACCCAATCCCTCTCTGAACACATATCCATACTTCCTTGTATATGGAAAATAAGCCATCCTCTTGCCAAATATATACTTTCCTACTCTCCGGCTATCCCAAGAATCCTAAGGCAAGTTGTGTCTATTGGTTCAACATAGGATGGACACATTACACAAGTTACAAGAAGAATGAATGAAAGAAAAAAGAAAAAATTTCACTCCACCAAAACTGTATCAAGAGATGGTTCGATTGAAAGTCTGTAGGGAATTCCAACTTCGTTGTGGGTGTCTTAGTCTTGAAGTGGGATAAACCCCATGAAGAAAAAGGAAAACATACAAAGTTCTAGTCCCTATGGATTCATCTGTACATAGTTCACAATTAACTTGGCCAACACACGAATAATCTACAATCACTTAACGGGAGGATTGATAAGCTTCCTATGAATGGCCAAGATTTAAAATGTTATTTTCAATGATCTAGGACCACACCCCACCCTATGTACATAATATACTTATTTTTTTATGTTGTTTTACTTTCTTGTTTTTGTTTTACTTCACTTTTCTTTGTTTTGATTGACTTGTCATTTTTTTTTGTAAATAAGTGTCGTCCTATACTATGCTCTAGCTTTTAAGTAAGTACATGGCTGAAGTCGAAGACTCTTACAACATTGTAGCACTTGGCCAATCTTGTGTCCATCTTCTTTGTGCTTGGTTGTAACTTTTGGCCGATGAAGCCTATATGGAAAATATCATCCATCTGTAAGGGAAGTTCTAGTCAAACCATGAACCTGTGTCCAAACTAGGAAACTGCATGTCTGTACTCAGTCTTATTCTCTATGTGCTCAAGCCTATCCAACTAGTTGAAACATAGAAGGGGAAAAATCTAAACAAACAAACATAAATCATAGGTTGTACATGCTTCTTTGAAGGAACAACCTCTTCCGATCTCAATAATTTAGGATCCCTTTTTTGCCCAAAATAAATAAGTGCTTATGCACAGTGCTCTTTCAAAAAAAATTACAAAGGTGAAAGAAGAGAAAGGCTTCCTATGTAGAGAGGTGAAGCAGGAAACTCCATCGAGGTACTGACCAAGCTCACTAGAAATGGAGAAATGATTGTGTTCCTACGTGACTCTGTTGGGGTATTGTCCAGGCCTGCTCATAGTGGAACAACATCAGAGATGAAAAATTATACTCTGAAAATCATAAGCTCGCAAACCAAACTACCCTCCCTAATTTTGAAACACAGTGATCTAGCTCAAAATTTTGTTGTGATTTACTGAGATGGTACAAGCCGAACCATGTATGTCCACGGGGTAAGTGGGGAAGCCAAATAACCTAGACAATGAATCAATACTCCTTGGAAGGCTAAGGCCCTGTATTGAAAATGAACCGAAATAAAGAAGTTAGTATTCAACCAGTGTGTCTCCAAGTGTTGTAGTGGCTGCAACACCCTCCGAAATTTTGGCTTGCATCCAAATTTTGGAGCCTTCCATGGTTTTCCCCTTGATGGTTGCAACAACTTCGGCTCATACCATGAGCTCTTATCGAGTCTTTATACCCTTTTTCTTGATTGATCATCGGTTTTCTTTTTGGCATGTTTATTGCTATGTCATGCTTGCGAGTTTGTTATGGAAATTTTGAAGGTTTTTCTTTGTGTGTATGAGTTGTTTGCACCCTGTAAACATCGGTAATACTCACAAAAAAAATTGTAAACACTGTCGCTCTTAACCTTTGAGTCACTCGGCACATGTTTGTCTTGTTGACTTGGGGTGTCTTGTCATTGAGTTGTGCTAAGTTTCTAATCACAATGTCATGTGTGCACAAGTTCACTTGCTTTCACACTTAGTCATTTTTCCTCAAACTCTGTTGACCCAACAACCCTCATTTTTCCTCAAACTCTGTTGACCCAACAACCCTCCAATTGGACCCTGATCTCAGTGACCTTCCTCTGCTTCCCATAACTATGCAGAGCTTGAAGTTGTCCTCCGAGGGAGCCTGAAATGCACAATCCTAGAATTGAGTTAGCTAATTGTATCCCATAACTGTGCAGAAGATGTCCCCAAGTCCAATCCATCCCACGCTTCTTGCAACATCAGTCATCTAGCCTCCCTCTGGTCTTATGGAAAATATGAACTACATTATCACTCGGGGCTGCCCTGCTCCCCAAAACTACACAGAAGTTGGCCAGCTTCCTGTCGTGCACTGTCTGCAGAAACTGCGCAGAGCTTGTGAGTAAGGCCTTCACTGCCTAACATTGCATTATTCCTAAGAATTGCGTAGATCTGACTAGTGGGCCCCCTGATGGCTTACCTGCTCTCCCTCTGAAAATTTATGCAGTTTTGACTGTCATCCTCTCTGTTGCCCCACTCTTCACTCATCCCAGAAAATGTGCAGAACTAAATTCCAGACACTATCCCTCAGAAATGCGCAGTTCTAATGAGCAACTCCCCATAGCCCAATCCAACCCTGGTCTTGAAAACTATGTAGAAATTTTTGTCAATTCCTCCTGCTTCCCACTCTATATTCCTTAAAGAAATTACATAGATCCCTAGCTGGACCCTCGAATGACCTGCCCAATCCCCACCTTGAAAAATGTGTAGAATTTCCTAGCAGTTTTCCAGCATCCTACCTTGCCTTCTTCCCAGAAACTACACAATTCTGCCTCCCAGGTGGGCTTTACCTTGTAGCTGTCACTATTGTCCGAAATTGCACAAATCTTCCCCCTAGTGAAATTTGTGTAGTTTCTCCCAATAGTGCTCTAGAGCCTCGCATCTTGGAATTAGTTGTCCTCTACGCAGTTTTAGTGCCTTGTCCCTCTCCCGGACACCTACACCGAAATAGAACACAATGCATCATGTTAGGCTACGATATTTCTAGATTTGATGTTGTCTCATCATGAGTGATTGCAAGAACAGGTACATTAATGAAACATGGCATGACGACGAACGATATGAAGCAGGCGGGCATGTTAGAATACTTTCTTGTATTTGAACGAACACATGAAGCACATCGAGCAGCTAGAGCAAGGGAAACATACACATGCACCATCAAGCAAAGACCAAGACCATCGAAGACCCTGCACACTTTTCCATGCAGAGGTGAAGACATGTTAAACCAAGAGCACACCCATCACTCAACAAAACAGCAGCTTGACACAGACACCATAGTCAACCGGTACATGTCAGTAGTGTCATGTCGAGTTGTGTCATGAGTTGTCCAAGGAAAGGAGCTCGGATCCGCTCCTTGAGGACTGTGTGAAGAGGCAACAAGTTCTGTGTGAAGGCTGCCTTCATATAAGGTTGTTCTCGATTATGGGACAACAATTGACAACATTGGCACAATGATGGGATAGCAATGACATTATGGACAAAAACACGTTGGGATGGCACAATGATGGGACAACAATGTCATTATGGACAACAACATGTTGGGACAACACAATGGTAATAACATGATTTTTAGGGAAAAAAACTACAAAAATATAATTAGGTAGCAGTGGCAAGCATGATGTTGCAGGGATAACCGTATGATCAATAGGACAACAATGTCATTATGGACAGCAACATGTTGGGACAACACAACTCGGATAGTATCACTATTAGGGACAATAGCTACAGCAATATAACTAGGCAGAAATGGCAAGCATGAAGTTATAGGGACAGTTGCATGATAAATAGGATGATAATGACACAATGGGATAGCAGCAACAACAAGATGTAGCAAGCAAATGGGACAGCTAGGCATGGTGCTTAGTACAGTATGGCACATGGGACAATTGTGGCAGCATGGTGAAACAATGGCACATGGAACAATAGTGCAGCATAAGGTGCAACAGTATGATGTGTACAACATGGTCATGAGGTCCAGCATTGTGATGATGGGTGAAACATGGTGAAGCACGATGAGGTGCAGCATGATGATGAGACGCAACACAATGATAGGTGAAGGAGTCACCTTGGAGAATCAGTTGAAGCAGTATGTCTTCAACTGATTTCATGTATCATCTTCTTAGAGATTATCTATGCTCTTATCTAGATAAGTCAAAGTGTTGACTTTTGTTGTAAATGTACTATCTCTCTCTCTCTCTCTCTCTGCTCAACTATTGAAGAACATATAAGAAGAATTGAGCAAGGGTTTCCCCACATTGGGGTTTGTCCCTAGCTAGCGCCACATCTTGTGTCCTCTTGTCTTGTCTTGTCTTTTGTGATTTATGTTTATGTTCTATCTACAGTTTACTTTAATGATGATGTGACTGCTAATCTGGAAAAGATATTGAGCTAACTGTGAAAATTGAAATACATTTCTCTAAGCATAGAACATACCTAAAATTAACATGGTATCAGAGTTGAGGTGAAGACAAAGCCCAAGAAACAGTGAAAGAGAAATCACCGAAGATAGTTGGGAAAGGACAAAAGGTTCAATGGATTCCTCATCCCTCTTAAAATTCACCAAGGGTGAATTTGAAGAAGAGAATATTATTAGGATGGCACAACGGAAGCTTCTGATGGCCTATCTAAAGACCAGTTCAATGGGAAGTCTGGATCTAAGGTTGGAAACAAAGACATATGCCTTGTTTATAATAAATTTGGCCATTATGCGAAGGAGTGTCTGAATGGTAGGGACACATCTCTTGATGAATATAACAATCATTCTAGAGACATCTTCAAATGATCGAAGGAATGACAGGTAATGTAGATCATCAACAAAATGGCCGACTCTTCAAGAAAGAAAGGAACCCAAGTATGAAGAATCAAATGTTGTTTCTAATAAGATAAAGAAGCGTTATCTTGTATTGGCCCTCTCCTTTAGATTTTGTGGGAATATGGCTTATTGATTGTAGTGTTTCAAGGCACTTCACCAGATAGAAGGGTGATCTCTCTAATTTAGTAGAGATGGAAACAATCGTGGGATTATACTTGGAGTCAATGCCACCTATCCTGGAAAGGGTGTAGGGAATGTTACCCCTCAATTGAATGAGGGTAACTCGATTCATTTATAAGAATATATTTATGTACCTGATCTCAAGAAGAACTTGGTGTCTATTCCTATAATGCAAGTCCAAGATTTCAGGGTGGCATTCATCGATGGAAAGGAAGTCAATTGGGGACCATGTCAGTTGACATATCTCATCTACTTTAGGGGGACCTACCTGATATGAGTCAGATGGTGACATGGATGCTTGAATTCAAAAAGATCATGAAGGTACATGTCAGATATGTACCGAAGGAAAATCTTACAATGGGACCATTCCCCTCATGTGGTAGGTCCACAGATTTGGAACAACCGAAGGGGTTTGAGATTCATGATTGGGAATCTCACGTATGCATGTGGAAGAAAGCCCTCTATGGCTTGAAGAAAAACACCCTGGGCATAGTATGAGAGGATTGATAGTTGTCTGATGAAGCTAGGATTCACTAGGAGTTAAGCCAATCCAAACCATTTATTGAATGTTTTGGATGATAGACCTCTCATATCGACACCTTCTAAGGACAACCTGTTTCTGATAGGTGTAGACCCTCTCATTTGTAGACATAAGAGGAAGTTTGATTCCGGATGTGGAATCGTAAACTACAAGCCCGTGACTACCTCGAGGATCTTAACTTTCAGAAGTTATATGATAGTGATGCCGGACCAGATTTGGGAAATACCTCTGAATTTAATAAACTCATTTGAATTGATGTTCTTGGTGAACTTCCATCTAGACATATGATTTGCAGTTAGTATGATGAGATCATATATGGTTGAGCCACACTGGGTTGGTGCCAAGAATCTTTTGAGATATCTTCGGGGCACAATCTCTCATGGATTGAGATACACTGCCATAAATATGAAGTTGCATGATTATTCAAATGTTGACTGGGCAGGCGATGTGGAGGATTTCAAGAGAACTTCTAAGTGTGGGTTCTCTTTGGATTATGCTTCAATATCCTCAATGAGAAGGAAGAAGAAGTCGGTGGCTATAAGCACTGCTTGAGACCAAATACATAACTACGATTATGATCTCATGTGAAGCTTCCTCGTTGTGGAAGCTCTTCAACAAGTTATTTGTATACATGATGAATACCACTGTAATCCTGTGTGTCAACCAGGGGGGATTTGATTGTTGAGGAATCTCGTATTCTATAATTTCTCAAGCATATAGACATTATATACTACATTATCTGGGATATGGTACATCGATGAGTGATGAGGCTTCATCACATTGAGACTAATGTACAGGTTGTAGACATTCTGTCTAAGCCCTGGGGACAGATGGATCAACGAATGGGGCTCTCCCTAGTTGACAGGGAGTGTTAAAATTGGAAACTAGCGCCAAATTCCATGTGGGTCATCTTATTTATGGCAACTGATATTTTTCTTGGATCTCTCTCATTGAGAGGTGTAGGATTGATATAAATATCATCCGATTCTGATAAATATTCATGGAATTATGAATTTATTTGGGTTATAAGACAATTTGTCAAGGTAGGCCAACAACCAAATAAACCCCACACGTGCTCAACATTTTAGTATTAAAGGAGATGACTTGAGAGTCATTT
The DNA here is from genome assembly GCA_000404065.3 of Pinus taeda. NCBI lineage: Eukaryota > Viridiplantae > Streptophyta > Pinopsida > Pinales > Pinaceae > Pinus > Pinus taeda. Next base: position 2,211 of record APFE030896852.1, on the reverse strand, counting down.
CACACAAACTTCTATCTTGATTTCTCTCCACTTTTCTTGGGTTTTAATGGAAGAGATATGAAGGAGTGGAAGCTCTAGACGTTAGAGGAAAAGAGGTTGCCCTAGCCGCATTCAAGAAGAAGAGATACGCTGCCCTAACCTAGAGGACACAGTCATTAAGGATTCCCTAACGTATACCTAAAGGCTACCCTAACATAGACCTAAATGCTTCCCTAACACAAACCTAAAGGAAGCCCTAACGAAGACCTAAAGGCAACCCTAATGCATATCTGAAGGCAACCTTAATGCTATCAAAGAAGGAACCCTAACCTAACCTAGAGGATGCATTCATACCCCAACCCTCCACGTTGTCTAAATGGTAATCAAGAGGAGGATATACGCTACCCTAATAGAACTTAGCCACAACAAAAGCCATGGGTCTTTTGGAGGACTGAGATGCTGCTAGGAGGGCTAGTATGCTAGGCTAGAAGGCTGCAATACAAGGTTTACTTCAACAAAAGAAGAGGGAACACTAGGGTCACCCTTGTGACTGTTTGTTGGGTGTGAAGCCTGATTATCTTCTTTATTTAGAGGTATCACCACATTGGACCCCAGTTGTTAAAGTGGTAGCAATGCTTCCTGTAAAATATACGCTTAAGGGGGGTCCAGGGGGTAGTCAGATGCTAAAAATAGATGTAAAATTACCTTGTAAAATGTTCTAATTTTGTAGTCAATCTGGGCTATTCATTAGGTGGAGATCTGATGGTAGAAATTATGTTTAATTTACGGTTTTTCCCTAGAAGGCAACCCCTCGCTATATATGAGGGAATTGTATTGCATTTATGTAGATCTGTATTTTGAGTGAGAAGAGAGAGGAGATTGAGCGAGAGAGAAGAGGGAATTACAATGGATCTGTTGTAGGTTGTATCTGTTCAGTTTGTTGGATAATATAAATGGAAGGATTGGTTGTTTCTCCATCGATGTAGCATAAATTGGGTGAACCACATATATCTGTGTCTCTCTTATTTTATGTGTTTTCTGTGTTTATATTTATGCAATATTTTATGTGTTCTATTGCTTTGTAATATATAATTTTCTAACAACTGGTATCAGATCCAAAAGTTTATTTGGCTGATAAATTCGTAGGAGAGAAGGGTTCCTTGTTCGAGTGGGAGAAATGGTAGAAGATGGTAGGTTTAGGGTTGAAAAATTTAATGACCAAAACTACCAGTTGTGGAAGATGTAGATGGAAGATTATTTGTATCAGAAAGATCTGTACCAACCATTGAGCAAAAAGGAAAAGAAGCCGACGAGTATGATAGACACAAAATGGGATATTCTCGACAGAAAGGAACTTGGAACAATACAGTTGTGCCTAGCGGCGTTGGTAGCATTTAATATTTCAAAGGAAACGACAACAGAGGGTTTAATGTCAGCATTGGCCAAACTATATGAAAATTCCCTGGCCTCAAATAAAGTATTTCTTATGAAACATTTATTTAATATGAAGATGTGAGAAGGTGGATCTGTTGCTAATCATTTAAATGAATTTAATATAGTTACCAGTCAATTAAGTTCTGTAGGGGTAAATTTTGATGATAAAGTTAGGGCTCTATTATTTCTGTGCTCATTTCCAAAAAGTTGGAATGGTTTAGTTATGGCCATTAGTAACTATGTCTCTGGATCTAGTACTTTAAAGTTTGATGATGTTTTTGGTGCAATCCTTAGCGAGGAAATGTAATGGAAAAGCTCTGGTGAGACATCAGGTAATGCTTTAATTGTAGAGACTAGGGGAAGAAAAATGGAAAGAGGAAAGAGCCTAGGATATCGGAGTAAGTCAAGGAAATTCAGATCCAAGTCCAGATTGGGAATAGTGTGATGGAAATGTGGGAAGAAAGGACACCTAAAGAAATACTGCAAGTCTTCGAAGGGAAAAGAAGGAGACGTGAGGCAAGAAAACAAACATGAAGTGGATGTGAAAGGTGACGTATTGCAATATGATTTAATTCTTTCATTAGAAAATATTATTGATGCTTAGGTGGTAGATTTAGGCGCCTCATTTCATGCCACACCTGATAGGAAACATTTTCATGATTATGTTCAAGGATATTTTGGATAGGTTCTATTGGTGATGATAAACCCTATAATATCATTGGAATGGGTACAATTTTCATAAAACAGTAGAATGGAAATCAATGGCTATTGAAGGAGGTAAGGCATGTTCCAAATCTG
>APFE030896850.1:2272-29683 GCA_000404065.3 Pinus taeda | reverse complement strand
AGGTATTAAAAGGAACAATTGATTATGGGCTCTTGTACAACAAGGGGAAGGATATCAGGTTGAGTGGATTTACTGATGTAGATTGGGCAGGAAGTTCAGTGGATCGGAAAAGCACCTCTGGGTACTGTTTCAACATTGGATCAGGAATAACCTCTTGGTGTAGTAGGAAACAGAAGTCCGTGGCTCTGAGCTTGTCTGAAACAGAATATATGGTAGCAAGCACAACTTTGTGTGAGGCCATATGACTTAGAAAACTGCTGGTAAACCTATTCAGAAGAAATATGGAGGCGACCAGGATCATGTGTGATAATCAAAGTTGCATCAAACTCTCTGAGAATCCAGTATTTCATGATAGGTCAAAGTATATTGATATCCAATGTCACTTTGTCAGAGATTGTGTCCAACGTAGAGCTGTACAGTTGAGCTACACTCCTACAGGGGAACAAGTGGCAGATATCCTCACCAAGGCCCTTGGAAAGTCAAAATTTGACTACTTCAGGGAAAAGATGGGGATGGTAAAGAACCCCTTCAGAAGTAGTGCGTTAGTAGCACGAATGAAGAGGGAATTGCAGTGCAGATGCAGTGTTGGGTGAAAGGACCAACAACAACACAGATGCAGAAGGAGTTGCAACGCAGATGCAGTGTTGGGAGAAAGGACCAACAACAACACAGATGCAGAGGAAGGTGCAGTGCGGATGCAGTGCTGGCAGAAAGGACCAACAACAACACAGATGCAGAGGGATTTGGCGTACAGATGCAGCAGTGGCAGTGGCAGAACCATGGGCAACAGTACAGGATGTGGCAGTGCAGAGGATGTTGGGTAGGGAGGCCTAGCATCAACACAAGTACCGATGCCGGATGATCAGAGTAATACTCAATGAAGAGTATTGCTAGAGCAGAATCCTCGCTAAGAGGGAGTGTTGATTTGGGGTAGCATTGGATGTGCTCTAGCCACGAAATTTGGTGGAGAGGTTGGGGCACATGAGATCTCCAATACATAGAAAGGGTTTGGGCAGATTCTAAATAGATCAGGAGATATTAAAATAATTAATATTTTTAATGGAGTCCCTAAGTCTAACTTAGGGAAAATAAAATATTAATGTGTATTAATATGAATCTCTGTTAGAATGATCCAAAAGACATGGATCAAGCCATATCTAATCTTAGTCGTTGATTAGGGACTTAATCTCGGCCGTTGAGATGTCAACAGAAAAAGTTTAAGAGGAGGCTTGAGGGGCACTTGGAGTACACACTAAGGGAGACCAGTCAGTTCAATTTTTGGAGCGGGGTTTGCTGAGAAATTGAACCAGTGGTTTGGAGAGTAGTCAGGAGGTAGCAAGCACTGAATAGAGAGACGGAAGATCAGCGCAAAAGAGGCAGACGTAGAACTAGAGGAAGCCATGCAGAGGCAGCAGAGACTGCGTAGAGCCAGAAGGGCCTGCGTCATCCACGCAGAGGCTGCAGGAGTGACGCAGAAGCCTAGAGAAGTTGCGCAGAGCGTTAGTAGGCTGACGCAGAGGGTTTCACGCTGACGTAGAGGGTTTCAGGCTGTAGCAGAGGTCAGTAGGGCCTATGCTGGGTTTAGGAAAGTGCTTGAAGTTTGTCTATCTGTGGGTAAGCCAGTTTGGCACCCTGTTGTACAAGAAAATTGCTGAATAATAAAATCCTCCCTTGCTGCACCGGTTTTCCCACATTGAGTTTTCCGGGGACATTAGTCCAAAATAACTGTGTTAATGTGTGCATACTTTTGTTTCTGCATTACGATGTGATATTTGCAGCAATATTTATTTTAATGTTTGTTGAAGTAATTTCATGAATAACTTATGATGAAATAAGTAGGAAAAGTAAATCAATTGCTGTAGTGATAGAATTTTCACAACAAGAGATCGTCAAGAAGAGGAAGCTCAAGCTTTTGCAGCTCGTTTCAAGAACAAGGGAAAGAAGAAGTTTGGTCCTTAGCGTAAGAAGTCAAGAAAGGGATCTTCTTCCTCCTCTCAAAGGAAGAGAGATTTATCAAAGATTCGATGTTATGGTTGCCAAGAATTTGTACACTTCAAGAGAGATTGTCCTAAGATGGCTAATAACAAGAAGAGAAAAGGAAAACAACATGCTTCCGCAACAGATGTTGAAGATGAGAACCTAAAGAAGCCCAAAGGTGACAAGGAATTATTTTACTTTTATGCTCTAGTAGGTTCCATTAGAGATGATGATGACACATGGCTGGTAGATAGGGAGCATCAAGGGACATGACCAAAGAACGTGGAAATCTTTCTAGCATGACAGAAAAGATGCTGTCCCAAAGGGTTGAGCTTGGAGTCAATCATAGCTATGTAGTCAAAGGAGTTGGAAAAGCATCCATAGAGATGGAATCTGGTAACAATGTGCATCTTATCAATGTTCTTTACGTACCAAGTTTGAAAAATAATCTTGTCTCTATTTCTTGTTTGGAAGATAAAGGAGATAAAGTAGCTTTTGTGGATAGCAAAGTACTTGTTTGGTCCAAGGGCTCTAGTATAGATGATGCTAGGGTTATTGGGATTCATGATGCGAGACTATATAGATTTGTGAGTCAGCTAGGTCAAGCACTACTACATGATGAAATCAATCCAAGTGAGCTATGGCATAAAATGTATGGACATCTTCATTATAGAGCATTGCCCAAATTGAGTCAAATAGTTTTAGGGGTTCTTGAATTGTAGATAAAGAATGATGGTGTACGTAAAGATTGTGCTCTTGGAAAGAACATTAAGAAATCATTTCCAAACACTAATAATAAATCTAAGGAAACTTTGGATTTGATTCATTCTGATGTATGTGGTTTGATGCCTGTGAAATCACTTGGAGGTTCGTTGTACTATGTGACATTTATTGGTGACTTCTCTTGTAAGACGTGGATATATCTCTTGAAGATTAAGGATGAAGTCTTCAACAAGTTCCAAGAATTCAAAGCTGAAGTAGAAAACTTGACAAGCAGGAAGATCAAGATATTGAGATCTGACAATGGAGGAGAATACACCTCGAAGGAGCTTGCTTCTTTTTGTAGGAAAGCTGGGATTAAGAGGGCGTTGATTGTCCTCTATAATCTACAACAGAATGGTGTAGCAGAATAAAAGAACAGGTCAATTGAAGAATCTATCAAGGCCATGATGCATGATTTGGACTTGTTGTTGTTCTTATGGGGTGAGGCATCACATAGAACAATGTACATTCAAAATAGAATTCCTCATAAAGTTTTGGAAGGTATGACTCCTAAAGAAGCATTCTCTAGAAGAAAGACAGAGGTTGGACATATGAGAATCTTTGGCCGTCCTGTTTACTTCCATGTTTCAAAGGATAAGAGGAACAAGCTTGAGCCTTTAGGAAAGAAAGGCATATTTGTTGGTTATAGCGAATCATCAAAGGCCTATAGAATATACATTCCAAAGTACTGACAAATTGAGGTTAGTCGGGATGTCACCGTCGATGAAAAAGTGGCATATTGGAAGTCTCCATGGATTCCTTAGATGAAGTGAAGTAGGAGGCTTCAAAGGAAGAGCATTTGAGTTCTATAGAATGTCCCGAAAGGCCAAAAGGGTCATGTGATCTAGTGGAATTGGTTGTTGTCCCAGAGATCAGGAAGAGACCAACATGGCTTAGATCTACATTGGAAGAGGCAGAAGGACATGCAACTCTCAATGGCACATCCAGAGAAGTTAAGAAACCTAAGAGGTTTTCTAGCTAGGCAACTCTCATGACAAATCTTATTGATGCAGAACCTTCCACTTATGAAGAAGCAACTAGCCCAGCGAGTGTGGAAGGAAGCGATGAATGAAGAGTACCAATCTATCATGAAGAATGGTGTCTTGGAGATTATGCTAAGGCCTGAAGGGAAGTCAGCGGTGACTTCCAAATGGATATACAAGATCAAGCATGTTGCAGATGGTAGTATTGACAAATACAACACATGGTTCGTGGCTAAAGGGTTCTCTCGGAAAGAGGGAGAAGACTATGATGGGACCTTTGCTCCATTTGTCAGGTACACCTCCATTAGGTCCATCATTTCTCTTGCTGCTTTGTTGGGATGGAAATTGCACCAGATGGATGTGAAGATTACTTTCCTCAATGGTGTGATTGAGGAAGAGGTGTACATAGAGCAACCTCAAGGCTTTGAGGTACATGGAAAGGAATCTCATGTTAGTAGGTTGAAGAAGGCCTTGCATGGACTCAAGCAAGCTCCTAGAGCTTCTTATGCACATATTAACAACTATTTGATGAGACTGGGATTTACCAAGAGCGATGTCGATCCAAACCTTTATTTTAAAGTTGTGAAGAATGCACCCTTGATATTATTATTATATGTTGATGATTTGTTTATGACAAATGCTGAGCCTCTTATCATTCAATGTAAGAGCAGTTGGCTTCCGAGTTCGATATGATTGGGCTAATTCAGTATTACTAGGGATTGGAAGTATGTCAACAACCTGATGAAGTCTTCCTTGGTCAAGGAAAGTGTGTGATTGAGATCATTCAAAATTTTGGCATGATGGACTGCAAATCCATGGCAAATAACTTGAAGAAGTTAAGAGGCTCCGACTCCAGATTGGTAGATCCATCTATGTGTTGGCGGTTGATTGGTTCGTTGATGTATTTGGTTAACACTAGGACAAACATATTCTTTGCTATGTTGTGACTGCTGAGTCACACTTGGCAAATATGAAGACTCCATAGCCCATGAGACAGAATGTACATCAAAATCTTTTAGAAGTTTAGAAGTCAACATGGCATTTCAGCCCCTTTCTCTCTCCTCTTTCTTCTTCTGTCCTCAAATTTTGCAACCCTATGGGGAATTGTAAAAATGTCGCTAACATGATGAATAAAGCTATGTAACAAGCATAGGAGACTTGGGACTTAATCAACAAGCGAGTACACTCTATAGTGTTATTTTCACTTAGTTAATTATTCTTGCTTTTCAGCGACGAATAATTAACTGAGTTTTTTCACTCACCGGATACCCCCAAAGCTGGGGTGACAGCGTGAAGATTGAGCCCTAAGTCCATCTTAGTGTCTATGGTAGATGTGTATTACCATGTTAGGTCATCTTTGAAATTTCGCGGAATATGACTAAGTTTAGATAAGATTTTTTCATAAATAAAAATTTCTCGCAAGATGAGATTTTTTAATTAATTCTTATGTAAAATGTAAATAAGTGTTGCTAGAAGATGTTGAAGGTGTATGAGTACTCAAAATTCATCCTCTCCACCTCAACAATATTCTAGGACACACTTTGGGAGTCAAAAAGTCACTTCTAACCCATAAAAACCCATTTTTCGTATGTTAGTGAAAAAATTAAAAGAATATGATCAGTGCTAAAAAATTAAAATAATTTCCACAAGTCAAAGAAGAGTGGAAATGAAGTGGAAAATTAAGTGAAGTAAAGGTTTATTAAAATAATTTCCACAAGTCAAAGAAGAGTGGAAATGAAGTGGAAAACTAAGTGAAGTAAAGATTAAGTTATAAAGTTAATTGGGCATCCATCTAGGGCCCACAAGTCGAAGTGGCAAAAGAGCCAAGTCAAATAGGCCCACGAGTGCGTCCATATACATATTTTCAATAGAAACATTTTATAATATATTTTATATATAATAAATTAACATTTCATATATTTATATATAATACTTTATGACATATATACTAAATAAATATATAATATTATAAAATATTTTATATCATATATAATACAATATTACAAAGTTAACATAAAATAAAAATATTAAATAAATAACATTCTAAAATATTTGGTAAATATGTAATATATATAACATATTTTAAAATTTAAACCATTATCGCCAAAGTTTATAGTTTGTTGAGAAATTTAAAGCACTCAAGCAAATTAGCCAAGCTATGGCAAAGGTTCAAATGACGTATGCGAAAATTAACCGAAAATGTTGCAAAATTAAAGAATATTTGCCGTCACAGTTGCAATCATGTGCCGACCGCGTCTACTTCATCGCATACTGGTTCTATTTGAAGGATATTTGAAGGATCAATTAGTTTTCTGCCTTGGAATGTCGAGCAAGATCAATTATATTGGGCATCTTATTCTTTCTCTCGTCGGCTTTTTCAGTAGTCAAGAAGAAAAAAGGGCATTTTTTCTTCAGAAAATAACTGTATGATTAGTTGGCGACCTGTTAGATTAGCTGGCGAATTTCATTGTCGAATCACAATGAATTTAAATTTTTTATTGAGATTCGCCAAATTTTGAACATCAAGGTTTGAATTCGGGGAACCCTATGACATTGCCTACAATAACAGAGGTGACCAGTGTTTGAATCTTTGTAAGGATATATACTCCATGTGGGAAGCGATGTGTCTGCTTTTGAAAGGATTGGGATGCTTATAGATTGTACATGTATGATTAGTGGAAGAAATAACATATCGGGGTGATATTTGAGCTAACTTGTAGGGTAAAATGGAGACTGGAGTTGAGCTATGGAAGCCCATTTTCCTAGTCGTGTTTTGCTTGGAGGCCACTAGGGTATGTTTGTTGTCTTCATTGGAGGAAGAGTCATCACCCCTAGGGGATGTGTTTGTAGATTTGATGAAGAAAAGGGAGCTTTGAAGGGCCTTTGAGGCTGGATGCTAAATCAACGTCTCCATTTTCTTCTCATTTGAGGAATTGGATCAATTTTGAGGGCTTATGTCCCTTAGATTTTTTACATGTGGCATTGAAAGCTCCATTCATATTATTTTGGACTAATTAATCATTGAAGAGCTTTATCTTGGTGTTATGTTTCATGGGATAAATGTTCATGTGCTAAGTTAGCTTATTTGGTATTTGCTTTATTGCCCCTTGTTGAGCCAGGCATTTCTTCCAAGTATTTGATAAATAGAGAGATTTTTCCTTCCCTTAATTATCTGAAAAATTTGAGACCCTAGATCTCAAAACCTAGGGTAAGTTGGTTTATTTTCCCTAGATTGTTTAGATCTAGTTATTACTCCAAGGAAACCCTAGAAATTGTTTGATTCATTGACTCCATATGCCCTTGCCACAAATATATATATATAATATATTTATATATATAATATTATATAGTGACTACTTGAGGCATTGATCTTTTATCCTCCACCCATTTTCCTTTATAATCTTAAAAATTGTTTTGCTAGGGTTTCCTCTCTAATATCTTTAGGTAATTCCTTGATTTTGTGTTTTCAGGGACCCATTTGAAACCCTATTGGTTGATATTAGCCTTTAGATTGACTCATAACAACTTTTGAGCCGAACTCTTAGAACTACAAAGCCTTAACAATCCTATCGTAGGGAGAAGCCCCCTTTAGCCAAAGGAGAGTTGGCCATAAGTGATAAGAGGGTTGGTGAGGTGACACTGGTCCTCTTTGAGGTGCAATGGGTTTTGCACTTGAGCTTTCAAACTTTATCTTAAGGAATACAAAATTTTGCTATAACATGACGCATAACTATTTGGTGTTAATTCTTGAAGCTCATCTCCCTTGGTTGCTATTTGGTGCATAAGGATTGATTGTAGATTTTCAAGTCTTCTACAAAGCTAGCAAAACCTATCCATTAAAGGATAAAGTTCTCCATTTGGAATGAAATTGTTTTAGGGCAACTCCTCTCCTATTTTCTTGTTAATTTTGTAACCTTTTAATTTCTTGTTTTGTGTATCCTTTAGGAATCCTATCAAGGGTATTAGTTACTATTACTAATCTATAATTGAGTTTGCTAGTGCAGGTACTCCTTTTAAGAACCCTTATTTTTAGGCTCTTGGTCTTCATTTTCATCTTGATTAGATAGGAGATTTTTGAGTCATTGGCCCTAGTCTTCTCATTCGAATCTATAGAGAAGATATACTAGTTTGAAGAGGTGTTTCTTCTTAACCCCATAAGCCCCCTTCGATTCCCTTGGACTCTATTGTCCTTGTTGGATTTGGTACTAATCTTTGTTTCTTCCCATCACCTCTTTTATATCCTAAAGTAGCAAAAACATTGTTTTACTAAAGCTACTCTCGTTTCACCTCATGCCTCATTACTTAGCTTTAGTAATCCTACTATAGATTTCCCTCTTGAGCTAGAGGAGAGCTGACCTAGAGTGAAGAGGATAGGTTACTTAGGTGATAGTGGTGACCATCACTATAGTCCCGTCTTGGGTTGTGCCTCGTGGATTAGGGATTTTATCATCAAGTACAATTTGGGATGTAATAGATAGCAACCATGTGTCTCTATTTGAAAGTTCAAAAAGGGTTTATGTTAAAGGATATTGCCAAGGATATTCACCCTTTGATTAAGGGCTCAATATGGTATAATATCAATGTTTAGATGGTGAAGATCATGGGATTAAGGTTGGAATACACCATCTGGTTTTGAAAAGGCCGACATTAGTTTTTCTACATGGGAAACAATTTTTTACCTTGTATCATTTTCTCACCCTCATGCTTACCGTGCATGCAATGTAAAATGGGTTCAATGAAAGAGAAAATTACAAGTAGCCTACCAATGTCCATGTACGACGTTTACCTCACCATTAGCCTGCGATTTTGACTAAGCAACCAATTGGGTATCTAGAAATTTAAATGGTAATCCATCATGGCGGATAATCTCCCACTCTTAGTAACCATTAGGGCCAAGGTGACCACCACATTAATGCTCAAAGAAATATTTCTAAACTAAGAAAGGGACAAAATCCACAAAAACAGTGGGACAACTATTTTTGGTTATCCTCGATTTTCGCCTCCCTTATTTTGCATGATTGAGGTAGGGCAACACCTCATAATGATCCTTTATGGAAGGAATCCACTCACGTTCACTTTCCTCTTAAGGTTGGACAACCTCTCAATGAGCTAAGCTCCAAATACAATTAACTTCACACATATTCTATAAGGAGGGCTTCCTCCTTATTTATAGCTAACAAGAAAACGCTAAATATAACAACCTCCTAACTATATGGTGGACCTCTTTTAATGAAGCCAAGTTACATCTATTCAATACTAACTACTATGGTAGGTCTTATTTAATAATAACAAACTTAGTGGACCTAGTCCACCTTATATTGAATGACCTTCACTATTATTACTCTAATTGGCCACATTAGCTCCCCATTACAACCCTAGGGAGAATCCCAACAATTTGGATGGGAGAAAAGTTTCTACTTAGCATGGAAGGCTCATAGTTGGTTTTCCAAATTTTGAAATAAAGTGGACTTGGAACCAACCAGACACTCTTGAGGCAAATGTTGGTTAGGTCCAAGGTGTCTCAGAGAAATGAATCTCTAGCCCTCACGAGGTCTAAAGAAGTTGAAAATTGTGGGGGGGGGGGAGAGTCCTCGCAACAGAGAACACTTAGTGTGCTCCTCTACAAGCTTGGCTTGAATAACCTCAATCTCAACTAGAGAAGGAGCATTGCCCCTCCCTCAAACAAGTTGTACCCATGCTTTAAAATTCTTTTGTTGAGTCTTGGTTTCTTGTTGAAGTAACGCCTACTAGGATCGAAACTACTATTGCTTTTTGAGATCCAACAATTTAACATGTAAAAAATCCCTTGGAGGGTTAGGGGTTTCTACTCTTTGTTCCCAAATACCAACTATTTAGGAATGAGGTTTTGAGACTCTACTCTTGAAATTTGGCTTGTGAGTTGTTGGATATCTTATTATAACTTAATAATTTTCCATTTTTGTTCATTCTGTCCACAACAAGAGATCATGATTGTAAGGTGTCGATAAAGCAAAATCTAGTGGTGAGCTGTCTTCTGAAATCTATTTTGGATTGTTGCTTTCATCACTTACTTTGCCTTCACAAATTCTAAAACCGGATTTTGGTTTTTCCATCTCTCACTGATTCAATGTGTATGGGAGTGCAAGGAATGAGGGTAGAAAATGCTAGGCAATGAGAATGAGGAGATGTTGTTGAGAAATGTAACTAGTATCGGTCTTCATAATTATTTGAGTCATGATGTAATGTATTTGCCAAATGAAAGAAAAGACAAATTTATTGTAAAAGAAAATTATTTATAAGCATGGGTTTCATGCTATATTTATTTTGTCTCTAGGTCAAAGCACCCATTGAGTGCTTCTAGGGTTTATGTTTTGAGTCTTTGTCCATGTCATCTTGTACTAGACCCTTCTTGGGCTTATTGTGTCAAAGAAACAAAATTTATTTTATGTATTATGTTAAAAAATGGCTACTCCACCAAGTCGGCCTACCCTCCACTCAAGTCGGTTTGGATGAAGAGATTCGACCACATCTAGAGACTATATTTAGACAATTCATTCGACCTTATGAGGATCATCATCAAGTATTCGATCTCCAATTCATAAGGAGTTGCAGAGGAGAAGAAAGAGGTGTGGAAGGATTTGAATAATCAAGGAAACTCTAACAAAGAAAGGAGGCATTCAAGTGAAGTTAAAAAGGCTTCTTTTCTTGTATTTTTGGCTCACACGTGCAAGGAGATCTGAAGTAGAAGACCGAAGGTGCAAGAAAGGTGCAGGTCGATATTTCAGGTGCTAAAGAGAGGACCAAAATCCTATGACTTATATTTTTGACTGAAGTTTGAATTGTCTACATGGGAGGTTGACTTGGTGGAATGGAGGAAGTGTACATCTTAATCAAAAGGTCTAGGTTGTCTCATTTGATTTGTTTCTAAAGAAGAGTAGAAGAATTTTTTGGGTTTTGCCCTGGCTGAGTGCCTACACCTTTTGTTCTCTGTTGTGTTTGTGATCTTCATTGTTTGGAATTTGTCTTGATGATAAGAATATAATAATTGGAAAGAAGAATTAATAAGAAACATCACAAGAAAGTGTCAAAGAAAAGAGAAATCAAATTAATAAAAACCCTAACTACGCTGCCTTATCGATTTCTCAACATGGTTTCAGAGCTAAGGTCAGTGGAACAAGGCAGCTAGAAGATCACTTCCGTGCTAAGGAAAAAGTGTTTCAAATATGCCTTTTGAGGCCAAACCATCAAGGAGAACTGAACTTATATAGCATATTTTTGGGCATGATTATAAAACTTTACCTCTGCAATTAGGCCGCAGACCTAGGTGATTAGGGCCACAAACACGGGTTTAGAACTGAGCAACATTTTGGAAATCCAAATAGCTAGGCTATAAGCTTAGTCAAGGCTAAGATCATTAAAAGAAAAACGAAGTTTTGTGTATGGAATTAAGGGTCTAAATTTACGTCAAATTACAAAAGGCTCTGTGTATTGTTGCAGAGGTAACCAAATCACAAGATTAGAATATCCTTTGTGGACTAAAAGAAGCCCCCATTCAAGCGAAGTGTCTACTTGTCAAAAGAACCAAGATCAATTTGTGTAGAGGCATTATAGGCCTATTATAAATGCCACAGTCACTATAAAGGAGATGAGATCCCTATGAAAAAGATTGGATACCTGTGCATATATATAGTTAAAAAAAAAGAAAAACGAAACTAATATAGAAGCCGACCTTGAAATCTCAGTCTTGGAGGAAGAATATATCAGTGTTTGATCAAGTTCAAGAAACTTATGTCTACAACAGTAAAAGGAAAACTCTATTTAAGGATTTGTAGCAACTTCTACATCTTACCCTAAATAGTAGTTGAGAAGGAACAATATAATTGTCTTTTGAAAAGCATCCTTGCTTGACTATTTTTGTCAAAAATAGTCAAGAAAGAATTTAGTCCATAGTTTGTCATTGAAGAAAGCAAGATCTCGTTGAGCAAGCTTAGAAGGAAGCAATCTACAACAGTGAGAAAAACTTGTTCGATTGTCATGCACCAGCGTGTGGAAAAAGCCTTGAAGATCCTATCAAAGTCAAGTAAGTATTAATTTTTGTTCTTTATGTTTCAATCATCTAACAATATGTCTTCAGTTGGCAAGGAGAGCAGTAAGCTCAATGGAACATCAAAATGTTCAATCATAAAAGACAGAGATATGTAATCTTGAGGTATATATGAAATGTTCATTTGTTAAGAATCAAGCATGAAATGTTTTAGGGTTTAGTAATTTATATGATTATAGGTTGACAAGGTTTCACTGTGAGAAGATTGTTGATATCTAGGGATTGTATCCTAGATAGATCATATGGAAACTCTTATCATAATTCTCTTGTTTCCTCTAAGAAACCCTAACTCATGACATCTAGGGTTTGTAGGTATATGACAATCCTTTGCGAAAATAATTGATTGATGTCTAGGTTTTGACATAATGCCCCTACAACTAGTTAGCGTTTGTACTCAAAATTCCTAGGAATTCATTCCCTAAAAGGTAATGGAAGCCCTAGAAAATTATGACACTATTGTACTTGTATATTTTGGTTGCGCTTGTCAATGAATATTGCAGGTATATACCAAAGGAAGGAAAATAAGGAAGACATGCTGATCTTAGGAATGGTGACTTAGAAAATCAAGTTGGTTCCTTGGACACTCTAATAAAAATTGACTCATATGGAAATGAACCATGAAGATGCCCTTCAATAAGGAAAACCTACAAGGTTTTTAAAAAGGGGCAAATCAAGGTATGTTTAAGACTACATGATATGTAACTAATCTTCGTCATATTAAAAGATACGATCAATTTGAAATTTGTTTTATATTACTAATCCTCTCATGTCTAGGGTTTTGAATCATCAAGATTCTTATTTAGGGTGATTAATCTCTAGATTAAATCAACCCTTGTCATGCTCCCTATCTTTTGTTCACTTTGGTAAAACCTTAACCTTTAGGGTTCACTGTAAAACTCTAGATCTTTTCATGTTTAGGGTTTTTTGATGTTGTGATGAAACCCTAGCCTCTTAGGGTTTGTTCTTGATATAGGATGAATCCCTAGATTTTTAGGGTTTGATAAATTACGGTTTATGATAAAACCCTTGTAAGTGTTAATATAAAATCATGGGAATGAAACCCTAGGTAAACATGCTTCCGTTTGATTGAAACCCTAGCTTGATTGAGCTATTGTATATCCAACATTAAAATTTTGATGTTTGTGTCTAGGGTTTTATGACAAAACCCTAGTAGAGATTGATATAGGTTTCTAGGGCATGATAATGAAACCCTAGATGTAATAATGCTTTCGCTATGATTGAAATAAATTGTTGATATCTCGAGTTTAGTTTTGATGATGGAATCTAGGGTTTGTGACAAAAACCCTAGCAAAGGTTGTTATGAGAAGTCTAGGACATGAAAATGTAACCTAGTTGATTGCTTCTCTTTTGATTGTTATCCTATCTAAGTTTAGAATTTGATATTAAGAGTTCAAAATTCTTGCTAAAAATTTTGATAACCCATGATGCTTTCTCTATGATAATATGATAATCCTAGTTTGACTTTTCATGCTCTTATATATTTGTGCTTGGTTGTACTCGTTGATGAAGATTCACAGGTACATGGTCTTCAAGATGTTGAAGATGCTTATCTACCTCATACTTGATGATGACTTGATACAGATGTTGTGCATGATGGAAAGAGGGAGCTATAAGAATCTTGATAACATTGAAGTGTACATTGCTGATTAATAGATGAACTTATTGCCATAGAAGGAATGGTGTTCTGGAAGGTAGAAGTTCTCCGATGATATGATGATAAAGCTTGTGTGACTGAGTTGTTGATGGATTTGTCCCCCTAGTAAAGAAGAAGATCAGATTAAAAAAGGTGTTTAACTCCCCAGTTAAGAGGAAGGGCATATTGTGACAACTATAGTAAAGACCTTGAAGAAAGAGTAAGATTGGAGAAAGGCTAAAGCACTACAGATGGTTATTCGTGATTGATGAAAACAAGAATTGGATGTCTTGGAAAGTGCTGTTTAGTGTTGCTGAATAAGATGAAGAAGGAAGCTTTCGTCGAAATGTGTTTGGATATTGTGATGATCTAAGCAACATCAAAATAGTTGAAGACCCCGAAGATTGTGCTAGCATACAAGAACATATACATTAGAAATATGAATACTAGTTAGGGTTGTGAAGCTACAGTACGTGCCAACAAATGAACAAGTAGTTGATGTGTTAACGAAATTTATTCCCAACAAGAAGTTAGTTTATTTTAGGAGCATGCTCGGATTGGTGGATATCTCTGGTTTGGTTGAGAGGGAGAGATAAGTACCATAAAATTGCTTGTATGATGGTACTTGGGAGGACATCTTGGTCTGGTTAATATTGAGATCTCAGTTGATGTCTAGATCCCAGAGGGAGGGTCTGGGTACCATGCGGAGCTTCGATTTAGTGGTGATACCTGGATTCTTGTAAGGGTTGGTGTCAGGGCATAGAGGCCTAGATGGTATTTATATCCTGTTGGATGGATACCAGGGCTGTAACCTGATGGTACCTTTAGAGGCAATTGCCTAGATGACACCTTAGTCCCTATTGGGTGGATACCTTGGCAGTTAAGGTATCCCAAGCATTGCATATGTTGTTGTTCTCTTCTTAAGAACATTTCAAATTGAGGTCAACAACCTTCTATGTATATAGATAGGAGTAGGCCAAGAAGGGAGTAGTTGCAGGCCCATCCATTCAGGGTTGAGAGATCGAGTGGCTCAGGTGTGCGGGGACAACCTGAGATATTGATCGTATATAATAGAAAGTTTCCAAAAACATACTTCCTTCTTTCTTTGGAGCTCAGCTTGGGTCAGAGAGGGAGCTTGGTTTGGTACGTTTGTGTGCGTGAAATTGGGACCAACACTAGCTCGTTATGGAAGGGGGGAGGCGGAAATCACGCATGCATATAAACGCCACACTGCCTTAGCCATCAGTTAGCACACCACAATACAATTCGAGACACTTTATGGACGACACCATGACTGTAGGTCAATCCAATCTGCCATGATCTGTCATAGGGGTGCGGAGGGGTTCTATTTTCCCTCTCCAGTTAATCTATAAGCTATTTACTTCATTGATAGATTAGAAGGGTAGGTAGAAGATCCGCCTGCCAGGGGCATCTTCTCCTGTCAGTCGAGCCATGATTATGCATCCTCGTATTTGAATTTGTTAATAGAAAGGTAGATTTTTGCTTAAGAAAATATAGTTTCCACTAATTTGACAGATTAATGAAAAAATCCAAGTGACTTCAACATGGCAAGGATGAATGGCACACAACTTCTTACTTTAACCCTTATATCAACAAAAAGAACCATCCATTAAGGCGTAGGCTAGCATCGGTACTAGTAGTTTACTAGGTTAAAGCATCACAACCAACAATCCACCCCTCCATATACGCCTTGTGAATTACATCTCGGGCCAAATATCCTCATAATGATAACCTTGATTGTAAAGTATCTATAATTATAGGTACTAGAAATCCTACAAGAGTAAAAGTACTATTGTGTTTACCCTCACCCAATAAGTAACTAAAAGGCCTTACTAGCCTTCTTTAACCCTTCAACACTAGCAAATAAACAAGCATTATCCACTCCTCATTTCAATACAGAATTCATAATGAGAAGAAGACTACTTGGTATAGATTGGTACTGTTTGGTACAAATCTTTCAGTAGTGTTAGTGTTCGTGTCTAGTTGGAGAGGAAGTTGTATTGGTTGGATATATTACTTTCCAAAGGGATTTATTAGGTCTATGGAATTGGCTGATCTATTTGGTCAAAGTCTAGAGCAGACCATATGTTTTCTTTAATAAGAATATCCAAATAAATTCACATTTATAACAATCTAATACGTTTGCTTTTAAAGTGCTTACTCATCCATGGTAAGATGTTTTTGCCCATTAGCAGGAAACCATGAACAAACATTAAAATAATCACCTTTTGACGAAAAAATACGAGCGAGAAGCTTCAAGAAAACTCGTATTTCCTGAACAACTAATATGAGGGGAGGACCAATATATTTTTCTCAATAATAGTCTTCTTCATCCTGCTACTATAGGATCAATATATAGTATATTCGATCTTTGTCAATTTTGAACAACAGTAAGAAGAGGTAATACGAAAGTGTGTAAACTATAAAAATGAGTCAAGGTAGATTGACCCACACTACACCTCCGCATAATAATTCTACCAAAGGGAATCCTATTACAGGAATAGCCTAGGGGTTACTACTCCTGGTGAAAGGTAAAAGGCCTCAGTTCTTCTCTCGGGGTTGTAAGATGCAAGGTAAATTGTACAGAGGTGGGTGGTTGGGGCATTCATGCGCACCGAGTTTTATCCTATCCGAGAGTGCATCCATACAATGGCACTGTGGGTAAAGATGCCCTACCTTCCTCTGGAGTTCTGGGAACCTGCCATTTTCAAGACTAATCTAAACATACAGGTCAAACATGATATTTACTAGCTTTATCTGTAATAAGTAATACACAAGTTTCATTCTATTAAGTCAACCTTGTAGTGGTTGAACAATTATGAATACCTCCCTAGTTAAGAGGGAGTGTTGAGAAATGTAACTAGTATCGATCTTCATAATTATTTGACTCATGATGTAATGTATTTGTCAAATGAAAGAAAAAAAATTATTGTAAAAGAAAACTATTTTTAAGTGTGGGTTTCATACTATATTTATTTTGTCTCTAGGTCAAAGCACCCATTATGTGCTTCTAGGGTTTATGTCTTGAGCCTTTGTCCATGTCATCTTGTACTAGACCCTTCTTGGGCTTATTGGGTCAAAATTTAAATCTAAAAGGTAAGATCAAATCTAAATTAATTCTCTTTACAATATATATTTATTTTAATCTTATTTAAATAGAGACAATAATGAAATCCTAAAGTAAATGAGGTAAGAGATGTTCGTACCCGACTTGAGAGATACTGATAAAGTTTGGCGTGATAATGGTCTCTCCCTTCCACTTCGTTCGCCCAAAATGACGGTGTTTCGAATTTCTCCCACTGGAAGTATAGGAGAAAAATCACGTCACTTGCAAAATACAACAAAGCAATTGCCTTTCAAGGGGTTAAATCTTTAAAAGGAATTTAACAAAATTAAAATAAGCATTTAGATGTGAAAGCAAATAATAAGGGGAAATTTCGACAATGATTCCCCTTAAATATTTGAATTGATGCAACACAAAATAAAGATATCACCTGCAAATGCTTAAAATGACCATTCCGCTTAAAAAATGCGTTGCCCTGCAGTATTTTGACAAATAAAATAAAAGAACAAGTGAAAATTGCTTTAAAAACTAGCAAAATTTTATTTCTTTTCCAAAATGTGATGATGAGTAAGATAAAGTGCCTTCTTTTTATAGAATAAGGAGGCCTCTAACCCATCGGTTATAATGGGCAAATCAAATACCATGGGAGAATACAAGCGGTAACTAATGTTTGCCCACTTTTGATGTGGTCAAAAATGAAATAATAATAAAATATTTCCCCTTTTCTAGAAGATTAATTTAAATAATAAAGTTGTTAAAGCGCTTTTGAAATTTATAGAAAATTAGAACTAGTTGTGTTCATTTGACCAACTAATTCTTTTACATCAAATTTTTCTTCACCCCTTTTTTTCCTATTAACACACGGGTAATTAAAATTACCCATGTATGTGCTAGTAAAACTTTTACATTAGAAATAATGCTCCAAATAATGTTGATGTAGACCATTGAAAATGGTGGTACATCATGTAGTTGCTCACATTGGTTGATAAAATGGACAATGCCTAACTCTACATTTTCGTCAACATGTCCAATTTCAACTAGTGGTTAGACACCAACATAGATAAGATAAATTAATCACAAGTAACTTAGCCAATGTTACCACCAAGGGGACAACCTTACCTCCATTACATTTGCCATTGGGCTAAAACACAAAGAATTTGCCAAGTCTTCTAAGTTCAAATATGTTTCTGACATTTTTTTTTCAATGAAGGGGGATAACATATGGATCAACTTCCAAAGTCATAAAAAGTGTTGAGGGTGTAATTTTGGTTCAACTAGTCGATTAAACTATGTCTAGGAATCTTATTTATTTGCAAAGCCTTATAAGAGGGAGCTTTTGCTACTTAGGCCTACACACACTTCCCCTTCCTTTATTTTTATTTTTATTTAACGATAAATCCTCTTTCTTTGGATGGGTGTTATGCTCTTAGGACTTTTGAAAGGGGGAGCCATGATGAATTAGTTTCTTTTCTTGAGTTTGTTATGCTCTTCACCTCTTCATCTCTTTATTTGGCTTGATTTGACTTTTTGAGGTTTGCATTTTCTTCTTCTTCTTCTTCTTTTGTTTTATATATCTTTCTTGATGACCCTCTTTGGATGATCTTTGGTGAGTTAAACATAAGTTAGGGGAATTATGGATGGGATGGAAAATGAAATGTGTTTAATGGAAAGTGTAGAGTATGGAAAGGATATGTTCACGCTACCAAACATGATTTCTTGGTAGTACCTAGTAGTCTAGCTTAGTGGCGCATTTATCCAAAAGTAATTATGTCCCAGTGGTTAGAAGTAGTAACATGGTTACACTTTTATTAAATTAAAAGTGAGAAAAAAAACCCTCTAATGCTGACATCTATACAACAAGATGAAACCTTAGCATTATTTTTAGATGAGAAGGCTAAGCAATTAAACCATACCAACCACTGATCAATGCAACATGAAATATCATCTAGCACATGTGAGATCAGGGGCAAAGGGAAATGATACACCACTATGAATCACTGATGAGCATCGCGAATGTAACTAATGAGTGGAGAAAGCAGGTTCAGGCTGATAAGAAAATCTTGTCCAAGCAACAACAAATCACATCAATTGAGTATGTTTCTATGGGTGTTGCATGAAGGGCAATAGGGCTCATATAGGCAAGGATGAAAACACAAAGATAGAGGGATACTTGAACAATAGGTGCATGCATCTCCTACTACAATTGTTTCCCTAGAGTAGAGGCCATTTGAAGACTCAAAAGTTGACTCACACTTTGAATGTAATTGGTAGAGATGAGTAATTACCTTGAGAAAAATCTTTGGTAGCATAAGGTATCTACAAGTTGGCTCTTCACATTTCAATCCTAGATGGACTCTTGCAACAATGATGACTACCTTTGATCATTTTGTTGTTTTTTTGAATAGTTTAGGCTTAAAAAAGCTTGTTAAATGTAGTTTGGAGGATGATATATTGAACACTCAAAATAGATGCTTAGTTTCAATCATTGGTGTGTTAGTGCTTGTAAGTTAAAGATATGTCAAATTATGGATGTGTTTTTCATTGTAATGTTTTTAAGGAAATATTTCCAGTGTTCCACGGGGACACGCCCCCTAGGGTGGGGGACGCGCTTCCTCGCTACCTCACTCTCTCGGGATGGGGAAACTCCTAGGGAAATATTCCCCCATGTCCCCTTTTTTGGGGAAACTCGGGGAAACTCTAGGGGGAAATTTTTCTGGTGACGAAAAGCGTCCCCTCGCATCCCATCAATTTTTTTTTTAATAAAAATTAAATCCATCAAAAAAATTAAAATGTCCCCCCAAATTTTTTTGCTAATAACAATTAAAAACATAAAAAATTAAAAAAATTACAAATTTTTATATAATTAAAACAATGAAAATAAAACTTAAAGGATAAATTAAAACTTCAAAACATAATGGATCACATTTCTCATTCATTTCTCATTAACCCTACGATTTTACCTTGTCGACCTACATTTTCCTTCTGCTATTGCTCGACATCTTACCTTGCTGCCCAAGATTTTCCTGCTGCCACTGCTCTACATTTTCCATCTGCAATTTGCCATTATTTAGATTTACCATCAACTGGGGGCCTGAGACATTTGGAGCTGCGATTTTCATTTTGTGACTTGGAGTTGGAAGGTTGGAGCTGTGATTTTCATTTTGTGACTTGGAGCCACCGGATTGGAGCTGTGATTTATTATTTCGTACTTTTTGAGAAATTTACTAGTATTTCACTGTTTTCTGTCTTTATTTTTATTTTAGTATTCTATGGCTATTTTAGACTTCAGCGTAATGTCATTCTCATATGATGAATTTACTTTCAATATGCATTGTGTAATTTCAATTGTCAAATGATTAATTTAATTTAGATGTACCTTGCATAATATTAATGCCCATTACCAAATGATGAACTTAGATGGAACATTGCATAATGTCAATCGATGGATTCAATTTAATAATTTACTTTTAGATTTACAATTTCACATTGATGATTGCAGAATTGTCAAATGATAATTCTGATTCATAATAATCTAATACAAAATGATGATCATATTTAGATGTACATTTCATAATTATTAAGATTTACCATTTACTAACTTAGCTATTGCCATATTGTTGGGATTTTATTTTTTGTTTTTATATATTAAATTTTTAATAATTTTATAATTTTTATGACTCTGATCATTGATGTCCCCCCGTTTCCCCGAAATTTCCCTAAATTTTGGGGTTGCTTATATACACCCCCCTTGTGCATATCCCTGCCCCCACGTTTCCCCATCCCGGAAACTCGGTGGAACATTGAATATTTCTATCGAACTTTATATTTTCACAAATTTTGAATATTTAAGGTTTGTATTTTCAAGATTCCTCTATGTGTGTATGGATGTTTTTTCTAGGAAATCCCACAAGGAAACTCAAGGGATGCTTCTTCACATTTGTTGATGACTTCTCGAGTAAATCCATCAACATAGACCAATGCACCTAACCTAGGGGGAATTTGAACCAGGGACTTGTTGGCATGGGACTAATGAAATGCCTAGTAATATTGGAAATAACCAGTTGAGCTAATTCCTTGGGCTAGCTCTTTGTGTGTATATATATTATATCTCTAGAGGAGCATTGTCACATTGTTTGTACTTATGCCGGTCACTGGTATGGTACCTGGCCCCTTTTCTCCAATTTTTTTGGATGGAGGATGGTATTAATGATCAGACGCATAAGTAGCTGATAACCGCAGAGAACCGGTGAGAAGTTATCCTGTGACCTCCTTCTAGTATAACTGCCTTTGAGTGGAGTGTGGTCGACTAATAAAGCTATCCTTGAGCCTATATATGTGTGTGTGTGTGCGTGTGAATAACATATTTCCTATTGGCAAAGCTTTCATGCATATCTCATTAGAACAGAGATCTTGTCTTAAGCATTTTGGGTTTTCCATACTTATTCCTCTTATTGATGAAGGATGATTGGGTTGGTTGTCAAAACCAATCAAAGCTTGCAAAATTGTTTTACAATGTATATAATCAAGTAGTTGTCTTTTTCTTATTTGCACATAAGCAGTTTGTAACTTGATCATTAGTGGGGATTTGGAGATATGTAGACTTGAATGCAATGAAGATGAAGGTGGCTGTTTGGGAAAATAATATTTGATATTTGACACCTTTGACATATTTTGGCACACCAACTTTCGATGAAAGTAACATTTGTTGTACTTAGAAGATGAAAATGTTCTCTGCATCTTATTCTGAAATGAAATCAAATGTGATGATTTTTTTTCCATGTTTAGAGTCTAGACCTACATTATACTAAAAGAAATTGATAGTTGTTAAAAGCTTTGAATGATTGCCATTTCATTTTAAGCTTTGAAAGATCTCAGTTCCAAAACACTAATTTATAAAAACTGTTTTGAAGGCAGCATTCTCCCCACACACTCCACCGCCACCAGAAAAGCAAAAAGACAAAAACAAAGAAAACCAAATCGTTATTCACCTCTTTATTTTGGTCTTTCAGGTGGTGCAGCAATCACTAGGAAAGATGAACTTGAGACCATTAATGAGAAAAATCTTTCTTCAGTTACTGATCAGCTAAGGCAAGCAATGATGAGTCATTCTACAGTAATACAAACAATGGACTGGAGCAAGAGAGTTGGAACAGAAGAATTGGTTGTTCCAGATTCTTTTGGTGATCAGCAAATAAGTTTAGATGCATTCATTGTGGTTCATGGTGCAGGTTTGTTCCCAAAAGCATTTTTGTTTTCATTACTAAAGCATGTTGTCAGAATTTCAAGTTTTTGACTGGTAAAATGTGTTTTAGTTGCAGTTGTATTTAAGTAGAGCTAGTCAGATATGTCAGGTGCATTGTGCCTCAGATGTTTCTATATTGATCTTTTTCTTCTGTGTCTCTGTGTCACTAGATTGTATGTTAAAAATTAAATATGCTCCCCCTAATTTCAGACAGATTTTAGAGCTATGTATTTGTCTGGTTAAATGAATTACCGAGTGCACGCATTCAGAAAGACATCCCTGAGATTAATTGGTGAAAAAACTCTTCATCAGTCTTAATGTTTTCATTGTGTACATATTGATGAATATGTAGTGGTTACACCCAAACCCTCACTTCTTGTGATAAAATACTAAAGCACAAGACCAGGAACTTAGAGGGGCTGCTCATTATAACCATGTTAGCACCCTCAATTTAGGCTGGCTCTCCTTTGGCACAAAGGGGGATCCCTAGTATAGGATTGCTAAACACATGCAATTGAGGATAATGGTGAAATGAAGAGCTAACTTTAGCAAAACAGAAATTGTAGTATGGCTTTTATGAATAGGGCGATGGGTGGACAAAGACCAGTGCCAATCCGCTGGGCAAGTGGAGTCAAAGCGCAAAACTAGGAGGGCTGTTTATTTATGTGATTAGGAAAGATTGCAGCTGGAATGAACAATCTACAAGTCTTATGTTGCTGTCCACTAAACCAGAAAGTGCTTTTGAGGAGCTCGAATGAAGGAAGACCTCCAAACATGCTGTGATATTCTAGCTAGAAAAATACAGTGAATATCAAAAACATGAACTAGCTAAAACAAGGCATGCAAATCTGAAACTCCACACATACAAGTTAAATTAGAACACCATTGAGCAGAAATGATAGATCTGAGCCATTTTATTAGATTTTCAATGTCAATCTGGGTACAAAGTGAAGTGGAATGAGTGCACCTGGGCTTGCTATATCAAGCATGCAAAACCTAGGTGAATATGAAGAAATCTCCATGCTGAAATGGGCTCACTGGCTGTACACTCTGCTCAGAAATTTTCTGCTGCTGCTGCTAGAGGCAAGCTGTGATTTGGGGCCTCAGATCTGCTCCAAAAATTATGCAAAATTAGGAATGAGCTCCTCAACCCCAAATCAACCAAACCCATAAATATTTTGGGTTAGTTCTGACCACCCAGAATTTGCCCAAACTTGTGCGATTTTCCTAGCTGTCTAGCTCTGCGTCACACATTGAAATACTGCTACACTTCAGCTCCAAATCCTCCCTCAAATGGCTGGAAAATTCTTAGCATTATGCCTTTGTGGATGTATGTAAATTTCTTGCCCCACTTGGGCACAAATCCTGCTCCAATTGCTCTGGAATTTCACCCAGAAACCCCTGCACAGCCCCTAGGAGAGACAAATTCGGCCTTCACAGAATCAACACTTTCCAACACTGCAAATTTTCTAGAAAACTCATTCTTCCTCAAGGGAACTTTCTGCAATTTCTCCAAGTGTTTCCTCCCCAAAAGACCCTCAACCAAGCTATGCAAAATTCTGCTTCTGCGTCATCCTAGAAACTTGCACTGGCTACTGCAATTGATGGATTGTCTCCAAAAACAACTCCAAATTCTCTCCTAGGGTGACACTCTTGGTTCACCGAAAGAGAGTTGGAATTTTTCACTTGGAAATCCCTGTGCTAAACAATACCAGTTGACTTGACTAAACAACTCAAGCAAACTCTAAGTTTGAAAATGCACAATCAAGGAACTTAAAAAATGAGTGTGCTTCTACTATTTACAATTGCTGTCCCTTCTCACCCTTGTGGGCCTGTTACCGCTCAAACTAGCAGGGGTCCTTGGAGGGGTTCCTATAGAGCAACTACTAGGTCAAGTGGCAACAATGGAGCAATAGCCCACTGTCACCTCAGCTAAAGCTCCCTGCTCTTTACGGACTTTCATCAATGGGAGGAGTCCCGGTATTAGGGAAATCACTAGGAGAAATGTATCAATGATCTGAAGGTGGTGATTCCAAGAGCCTATTCAAAGGAGAGACTCTAATGATAGGTATTGCTTGTTTTAGAAGCAATATGAATGTTTGTCCAACAAGGGCTAGAAGGAGACCTAGATTTAGGGTTGAGGAGTATTTCTTGATTTGAAGTGCCCTAGACCAAAGAATCCTAAAAGAATAGGGTTTCCAAGCAATCCTTGTGAAATTGGAGTGACAAGGTTGCGGGACCACAAAGAAACCCTATTGTACCCAAACGAGGTCAAGGATTCAGAGTGGAGCTTCAAATAAAGGGTCTTGCCCAAGTGAGGGAGAAGAAAAGGATCAAAGAGATGAGATTTGGCTTTAATGTTTAATGCAATGATCCTTGAAGAAGCCACTAACAGAGTGAGACCTAGGGAAAATGGCTTTTGAACTAGGGCTTGGCAAAACTTGAGATTCAACCTTCAGAATGGCTTCAAATTTGGAGGACCTATCAAGGACACACCAACACAGTTCTTGACCAAGTTTCATCAATTTTGGATGACGACAATAGATATTGTATGATGCCCTAGGAGACACTAGGGTTAGGGCTTGAATAAAGAAGAGAGGAGGTGAGAAATATTTTCATTTGGTGATCACCTAGGACTAGATCAGTGCCTAGCCTACTGGGAGAACAAAGTCAATGAGATTTGATGTTTAAAGATTCTTATACCCAATTAAGGAGTTCCCTAGCAACTTTGCATGGCCTTAAGGGCAGCGATTAGGTTACTAGGAAAATTTATACTTCTTTGATGTTGCAATTGATAACTTATCACGATAATTATGAACAATCATATACCCATAGGACATTTACTCACTATACTTTGCATGAAACATATGAAAAACCCTCACAAAGATAAGATTCAACAAATTCACATTTCATTAAAGCAGCTACTCCAACTTCATGAGCGAAAATTTCCATACATTAGGTATGTGACATAAATGAGAAATAGATCATGAAAAAGACACTTACAACTATAGCGAAATCTTCCAATCATCAATAGAGACAAAAATAGGAGCTCCAAGATTAAAGACAAGTGTTCCAAACTTCAAAATGCGTCAAGATATCCAATTCGTCCTTCAATAGGTCTAGCGAAATTCTCAAGAAGAGATAATGAACCAAATCGAAGTGATGATCAAATGAAATGATCATCACATCAATATATATCCTCCCTAGAGGGTTCAATTTGCCTAATTAGGCATAATAATGCCCCAATTAATAAAATAATGTGCAAAAATAACATTACTTGGTGACAAGCCCACCAAGATGGCTCCATACAAAAATAAGCCTCCCAAGAGGGAAGAATGATAGATAAAATAGGTTGAAGGGTCATTCAAGAGGCCTAGAGGAGTCCAATGTGTGCCAAGATGAATGAATGAGCTCCAAACACAATGATAAAGGGGGTTGCCCCTTGATATCCAAGCAACTAGCCTGTGGTGCCCCCAAGTGGCTATGTGGGCACAAAACATCCTCATGGGTCTCCAAATGGATCAAACAAGTTTGTATCCCACTTGTAAGGGTTGGAAGAATGATGCAAGCCCTCCCATTGTTTCCCATGGTGAGACATCCTCATCTGGGCCCTGGATTAGCTGCCAAGTATGTGGTGCAAGAGTGTATCCGATTGGGCAAGGTGGTCCAGGCGCATCATCATCGTCAAATAAATAGAACATGAGAAAGCAATGAGTGTAACTGAGGATCCCATGAAGTGGAAATCTGCTCTTTGCTATGGTGGAGGCCCATGGTTCTCAACAGTCACACTACAAATGCCAATGTGACCCTCTGGAGGGCTTGGACCCCGTATAGGGAGACCAAACCCAAGATGAAGGCCCACCTGCAATCCTATATAAGATCCAATGTGTCACTTCACCTTCCAGTACAATCAAACATTAGTACTAGCAATTGAGTAAATGAGCTTACAAATCGTGGATCTAAGTGGACACTTCATAGTGGCATGCCCTTCCATAGTGGGCTTTAGGACGTACAAGTGTCTCCAAGTTCAAGAAGAAGGTTAACCAATGACCCTATTAGGTGGTTTCAGCCTCTAAGGGGAGTGACATGTCCATGGTACATCCTTGAAATGGCAGGTGGCACGTGATATTGTTAAACTATGGTATGTTCTATGCTTAGAGCAGTTTACTTCTTTTCTTCTTATTAGCCACAGATTAGCAATCACATATACATTAAGTAAAGTGCAGATAGAACGTTAAACAATCGACAAAAAACAAGCCAAGACAAGAGACACAAGCTGTGGCAGCTAGCCAGGGACAAACTCCAATGCGGTGAAACCCTTTGATCAAATCTTCTTTTATCTTCAATAGTTCAACAGAGAGAAATATTACAAAATCAGAATTCTGTAATTTTATATTAGCAACAACAAACCCTAGATCAGAAAAGTCAAACTTGGTCAAACGAGTTGAAATTGACCTCCAATATGCTTGGTCAATTTTCGGTCAACTAGCCCTCAAACAGCTTGAAGAAACAGCCCTTGAACAGCCCCAAAAACACAGTCAAACTGTTGTTGACTGAAGTCAACCTGCTGCCCAAAACTAGAGCAGTCAACGCTGGTCAAACTTGTGGACGGATTGCCTCGATTTTTGTGCCAAAATCTGTGGCCTGCCTAGGAGAGGTAGTCACACCAAAACCGCACCCTTGATGAGTCAGTGCTTGGTCAACGCAGGTCAAAGAGACCTTCAACAGGTTCTGCATCCTCCTTTCAGCGTCCTCCTTGCCCTAATGCGTCCTCCTTCTTCCCATGTGTGAGCTGCTCCTTTTATAACCCAAAGCTAAGAAGAGAGAGAAGAATGAGTGAGATGAGATGATGAGAAAATGAATCAACCTCTCTTGTATTTATATGATTCACTGGGCATGTGTGCCACACATTTAACTGCTAGCCGACCTTGAGAATTTGTCAAGTAAATACAAATAAATTCATATGTCCATAAATACTTGTCGGAATCGGATGATCTTTAGATCAATCCTACACCTCTTGACAAGAGGAATCTAGGAAAGATATTAGCTGCCATAAATGAGATGACCCAAATGGAGTTTGGCCCTAGTTGCCAATTTTAACACTCCCTCTCAACTAGGGGGAACTCCATCTGCAATCCATCTGACCGTTGCTACTATCCCAACCATCAAATGCACTGCCCTGCACTACTTGGCCCAGCTTTGCTTTGCTTTGCTCTATTCTGCTCTGCTTGAACTATGAAGAAGAAGAAATGATCGAGGATGTATCATACCATCCTCCACTGACCCGAAGTCAGTCTCAGAGTGTGTCATACCACTATCATTGATCCTAGATCAATGGAGGTCATCCTAGCATAGGGAGTACGGTAGATACAACGATGCGTCCATCAATAGTACTACTAATGGTCCCTAACCCCATTTCCCTACTCATTGATCAGTTGAGAGGTACTTCCCATGAGTCCCAGACTGCATGGGTAGGATGCCTCGATAGGAGAACTAATCATCTTGTCCACACGAGAACGAATCATCCTGTCCAACAGTCGCCACATCAGAACTAATCATCCTGGCCCACAAGAGAACTAATCATCCTGTTCCACAGTTGCCACGGAGAACTAATCATCCTGGCCC
>APFE030896847.1:205304-229936 GCA_000404065.3 Pinus taeda | reverse complement strand
GATTAGGGCTGAATTTACAGATCACCAGTGTGCTACAGTTAGACAGATGCCCAGATCTGATCAAGCGCTCGGGAGATCACCCTTTGCAGATTCGCCTTCCACTTCACTTTCATATAGATCAAGCTTTTTGAAACAGTAACCCAAATATTTCAGATCTTAAGATATTCAACCCAAAAGCATACTAAGCCAAATGATCTCCTTTTCTTTATATAGGCAAGCTCTTCATCAAATCAAGGATCATGGGGCTCAATAATAATAATAAAATAAAACAATACCATGGGCCAGAACCATGATAACACAATACTGTCGGCTAAATACGAAGGGTTAAACATAAGGAACCCCACGTGTGCGCGCTTTACTGCCTAGAAGTGTGTGCACTGGGGGTACGCACCTCATGAATGGGTAACCTGCGTGTCGGGACGCGGTCCCTGCACAACGTACCTGCGGGTACGCATCTTCTGAACTGTTCTCCTGCGTACTTCTTAATTTTCATCATATTGAGAGCCCTTGCCATGGGTGTTGCCATCAAGTACAACATCTGTAACCTATAACCATACCAGAAACACAATGCCAACAGATATATGGTGTACATTAATTTCAAGGTAATTATTTTAACAATGTGCATTGATTTTTGTGTAAGAAAAAAATTTATTGGCGACATGAATTATGACTAAGCTTTTATAGATAACCTAAAACAAAATAGAATCAAATAAAACTTGTATTTGTAACTTTAACCAACATTGCTAATTTCTTTTAGATTATTTTAAATTTAGAAATTTAATTATTAAAATATTTAATCTCATTTTTTTTTTGTATATTATAAGAGTTATTGGTCTTAAGGATGGTAAACAACTTTATCATGAAACACATAATGTATTCTCTTTATGCTGGCCTAGTCTAAATCCCAAATATTTTTTATTTAAAATGTAACATGATATATAGTCACCTCTTATATTTTTGAGATTTTAGAAATAAATCATGTTAAGTAGCCATTTCTTGTTGGAAAATATACTAATATAAATACATTTAAATTTATAATCTACCAAATATGTAGATGGATCAAATATTTCAAAATGAAAACTTTTTTGAGTGTAAACCTCGTGAAAGGTTTGCACCTAGATATTTGATTCCTCTTAGCTTTTGGTAATCTAGAGTAAGATGAACAAATAATTATTATTAATATGATTAATAGTTAATGATCATATCCGCGATATCGATTTTATTTGTAAATCTAACAATACATATAATTTGAATTTTGAATTTTGTTGACACGCTTAAAATAATTATTAATTGGTTAATGTAATATTCATACAATGATAAATAGAGAAAGAGTGACCTAATAAGAGTCAGTCATAAATCTAAGTTAATATAGAATTAACCAAATTAAAATATAAAGTTAGAGTCGTTGATTTTAATATAGAATAAGAGATAAGAAAAATATATTTTTTATTTATATGTAAAAAAATCTAAATAATATCTACCATGATATTTTATATATGTGAAAGAGTCTATAATTATAATGTTTATTTTAATTATAAGTTTATAATAGGTTATATTTTATATTAGATTTATATGTTCTCAAATAATATGGTTATGAATATGAATAATTATTATTTTAATTTATTTTAATGTGATATGCATATCTAACATGCCATTACAACATATTTCCCATACTGGGTTGTAGAGCACCTCTTGGCACAATAAGGAAATTTTCTATGTTATTACAACTTTTGATAACTACTTAAGCAACAAGATAAATATAGCCCATAGTGTATGGTGGTGATCCTTATAATATGCTAGCATTTTGTCACAAATTCCCTCTTAAATTTCTACTATTGACTTGGTCTAATCTTGTCAATATATTTCGAGAAGGATGGTTCAAATTCTCCACGATATAGTTTGAATTTTGTCGAGGTTTCAAATCCCAAAGGGGATCCATCTTAAGGATAGTGAAAGAATGAATGAAAGAAGAGTCAAATGGCCAAAAGGGAAGATGAATAAATATTAAACGAACAAAATTATTAATAAAAAGAGAGCTGACTTAAATCATAAATTAAAAATTAAATGTAAATCTTGCATTACAAATGAAAAATGAGTAACAATGACCCAACAAACCAACCCAAACCTATAATGTCTACCTCATAGCTTGGACCACTATGGTAACCCTATGGAATGAATTTTTCTACTTATACTATCAACCATTTCTTCGAAGACCATTGCAAATAATATATTAGCTTAATATTAGTTGGCCATTACAAGTTTTTGCATGGCATCCATTGTAAAGATGACATCGTATACATTGGTGGTGAAAATTAAATCTTTATAATGGCATTGGCATTAGTTTGAGAAATTGAAGAAACAATTCAAAATCAATATTTCCTCCTTAAATACAATATTTG
Organism: Pinus taeda; assembly: GCA_000404065.3. Classification (NCBI taxonomy): domain Eukaryota; kingdom Viridiplantae; phylum Streptophyta; class Pinopsida; order Pinales; family Pinaceae; genus Pinus; species Pinus taeda. The sequence goes on along the minus strand of APFE030896847.1, from coordinate 227,537 downwards.
TACATCCTTCATCCTCCCATCTTGACATTTCCATGGTCTTTGTAATGTTGACTCCCTGACCTTATTATGTTATGCTTAGTTATTAGCCCACATATTAAAAGATTGAATGTTTAATATAAATGAATGAAAATATTATTTATAATCAATAGAGGATTTTTCCAACCTATCAAAAGAGAATAAATGTATAATTATGGTGTACAATGGTAGCTGCTCAAGAAATTTTAATCTAAATAAAGATAGACAACTCTACTCTACTTTTCTACGAAATTCAATTCACAATTTAAAACAATAGTCTCAGAAATGCAATAAAAAATAATACACATGCACAATATTTTTATAGGAGGGAGCAACTACTAAAAACCCCTTAGGCCTACTTGTATTAATCTGACGAATAGAGATTTTATTACAATTACTAGCTCGATTTGAGCTCAACCTATAAGTGAATAACATATCTCTCTGCTCAGTGACAACACATGACTAACACTTAGTCAAATTATACCCCATCTTGAAACCATATTTACTTAAGAAAATCTTGAGGAATTAGGCTCCTATTATCTAGGATTTTCCCTCTAATTTATTATGCAATTCCCAAGGTTGATCATCTGATTCCATGCAACATATGTACACTCAAGCTTAGTCTACAACTGATGTTACATTACCTTGGAATCTCCACCACATCTGGGGAACTCCAATTCTCTACATGCACTAGCTAGTTTGGGTTGATTGATGAGTTAACTAGATGATAACTGAGTTGAATACTATCCCACCGCACAATTGAACTTCCAATTATTCTATCAACAATTACAACTAGTTTAATTGAAAACAACTTGAAATAACTAACCTTGATTAAAAAAAATTAGAAATAACACATGCTTAACTAAAATTAAAGCCCTCTAACTCAAATGTGTTGAGCTAAATGAGTGATAAGAACCATGGCATCTTAGTTAAATAGAACCAAGTTTTTTTTTGATGTAGAAATTGTAGGGTTTAACCCGATACAAAAATTACCTGCATAGGAATTCTAAAAATAGGAAAATAAACAATGGTGAGAGCATACAAAATAAAGTAGATATACACAAAGATTTTTCCCTGGATCCCAAAACCGAGACTACAAGATTTATTTTTCATTATATTCCTTTCAATGTTACAATAAATATTTATACATGTTGAAGCATCCATAAACTCCAATCTATTAATCCTAGATTAGAACATAATCATAGTTTCCTTGACCGGATCTATAAAATACCATGGGAAGAAAACCATCATGCCTAAGACCATGTGCAAAATCCATGCACAAAACCATACGTAGGTCTGCCCACCTAATATAATGTCCAAAAAAAATTCCCTGAGGCGCTACCACAGACCTGTGGGGGGTAGCTACAACCCCCCTGCAAACCCCCTAACCCCCCTCTAACCCCCCTTTCGCCCCCCCTCTAACCCCCATATTTGTGCGTCAGGCAAGTCGTGGAAAGAATTTTACACACACACTGAATAGAAATATGATTTTCTCGGTTTGACCAAGGCAAAGTCAAATTGAGGCTTTCTTGTTGTATTTTTCAACAATAAAATAATCAGAACTAAAGTTAATAGAATAATGGTTAAATTTAGATTACTATAACTTATTTTAAATTAGCAATACAATTTTATTCTAATTAAAAACTATTTTAAAAAATAAATTAATATAAAGATGAAAATAATAATACTCGATGTGTGGAGAATTGCTTGGGGATCGTCGTATTATGAAGTTTTATGTAAACCATGAGATTCAAGATTCACAAAAACAACAAAATTTTGGAGGACCTAATACAATTTTTGAGAAATGCTTGATTAAGGTCAAAATGTCAGTGCAATACCTATGAGGGGACAAAGATCACCAAGATTTCAGAATCCAAGCAATATAGTGATGGAAGAAGAAGAAATACAAGAAGAAGAAGACATAGATTCACCTAAAATTCTTATAGATGTGAGTTGACTACCTTAGAATGCATGAACATGGGAGATGTTTAAGTATCTTCACTAGAGGAAGATTTTACTGAAGAAATTTAAGGGCTCATGGAACAAGAGGATATTATTCAAATGAGAGATAAGTTGAATAAAATGAAATCCAATGCCCCATTTCAACATACCAATATGAGGAATCAAGGAGAAACACCAACGCAAATAATAGCATAGGAAGAGAAAGTTGGATTAACTTATATAAAGACTAATAGTCTAGTTAGTCCAACTAGGATGTCTTATAATACCATTAACAACTTGTATAAAATATAGATCTATTTACCATTTTTAGAAGTAATTAAGATTCCTTGATAAATAGAAAACCTTCTTAAGGATCTAGAAAATGATGGTGTATGTAATACAAGGGTGGATAAGGTTATTTTATCACACCGAAAAAAGAGTTCCACACCTCTTGTGAAGAATTAAGTTATACTACCTCCTTTCTACATCTCATTGGAAACTCCAAAATTCATATTTCATAAATGTCAAGTGGATAGTGGTGCAACAAATAACATCACTCCACTTCAAATCATTAAAACAATAGGTGTTACTTACACTAAATATTTTGAGACTGGTGAAAGTAGTTGTGTGATTGATTCAAGAAAAGTACTAGCTTATGGTGAAATTAAGGATTTATGTGCTTTTATAAGTTTAACACCAGAAATCACTATTCTATTTACCATAATAGTGGTGGACCTACCCGTGCTTATAGAATTATTTTGGGAAGAGAGTTAAGTTACACGTTAGGATGATATATGACAAACAATGGAAGTTCTATGATGATTTGAGGTAAGGATGGTTGCATGATAAGAGTACCAAGAGAATTGAGGAGTTGAGTACTTTTTGAGAAGAAAGAAACCTATCGAGCAATTGGATACATTGAAAATGGTCATGCCAACTATGCCATAATAAATTATTTACATACTACAAATAGTAGTGGTGTAAATTTATCTCCAGGAAAATGGAAAATGTTATTTTATGGCACATCATAAAACATGGGATAAGGATTTGGAATAATATTCGAAATTCAAAATGAAGAATAGTTTGCATATGCCTTTTATTTTCAATTTCCATGTATAAACAATGAACCTAAATATGAGGGACTAGTTCAAGGTTTGCTTCTAGCTCAGAAAGGAGGAATTAAAAACGTTATTGGTTTTGGGGATTCAAAGTTGAATATTAAACAAATCAGTAAGAAGTATAATATCAAGAATATCAAATTAAAATCTTATGCAAAAATAACATGGGATCTAATGAAAATTTTTGATTACTTAAAAATATTCTATCCCATAGGAATAAAATAAAAAATATAATTCTTTACTAGTGGTAGCTTCTCAATAAACTTTCAAGTTAATAAATAATTCATATGAGGTTGAAGTTTTAATTCACCCATATTTTTTAAACAACTAGAAAAAATAGTAAGTTTTTATAACAAAGATCATATCATTGAATTCTTGGCACGGGGAGATGAAAAAAGTAATATTTAACCCACATTTCCCAAACAACTAGGAAAAGTGGAGAGATTTTAATAAAGAAGAAAATGGTGTTAAAATTTTGGCTCGAGAATATGAAGAAAATGAAGAAATGTTGGAAATTTTGAAGGTAGCAGTACCTCTAGAATCAATGTTTAATCATAATAATCAAATACAAATGTTCCAATTGTTAGAAGAATTATCAAGTAAGAAAATCCAAGAAATTAGAAAGATACATATTGGAACCTTTGAAGCCCCCAAATGGTTAAATGTTGGCAAAATTTGTGCTCAATATGAAGTTCATTATTATGTCACCTTATTTAAATTCTAGAATGTATTTGTGCAGGCATATCAATATTTGAAGGAATATGATAAAAGGTTCATCCAATATTTCATTCTCTTAAAAGAAGGGGAGAAATTAGTGTGACAGAAGCCATAGATAATTAATTTGAAACTAAAACCTATGATTAACTTGGAAATCAAGAAAATAGGAAAAGATGGAAATAGTTTTCCAATAGGGAATTATAAATGGATTGAAAATTTAATCATTTTTAGAAATAAAAGTGGATAAATAAGGTCATGCATCAGTTTCCATTATCTTAACAACGAATCTATAGAAATTTGATAGAATTGCAATTGCTCAAGAAATTTAATCTAAAATCATAGAAACACAATTCTACTCTACTAATTTGTGGAATGAAATTCACAATTTAGAACAACATGCATAGACATGCAATAAGAAAAACCACAAATACACAGTGATTTCTAGGGGAATCCAACTGGGAAAAACCCCTCAAGCCTCTTTTCATTAATCACATGAATATAGAGTCTATTACAATTACTAGCTCTAGCTTTGAGCTCAATGTACAAAAGAATAACTATTATCATTTCTCAAAGAACAATTTTGGCCAAAATTTAGCCAAATATTAGGTCACATAGCCTCCTCTTTGATTTTTGAAATCCTGAGGAAATTAGCCCCTATTATTTAGGAATTTCCTTCAAATTGATTGCACAATTCCCAAGGTCCACATGGAAAATTTTAGGGGCTAAATTTCGCCTAATGGGCTAATTTTCCATCATTTTTCCACAAAAAGGATTTGCCAATTTCCAATTTTTATAAAAGATGATTTGCCCAAATTTTAAAACATAAAATTACCTTATCTTAAAAATCGCCAAAATTATAGAGACTATATATACACTCAACATACATTAGCCATTGGGTCGATCCCATCATGTCTTGGTTAGGAAACCATGTTCACTCGTCGATATTTTAAATCATGATGCAATGGTAGAGCCATCCTTTACATGGGCATCGTAGTTAGCACCTCACTAACATGGGTTGCCCATGCTGTTATATGGAGTACGCTCGGAAGCCCTCTTTAGTCCCACCATGACTTGTGCATTGAAGACACATTTTTCTTGCTTCTACGCTTATTTCTGGTCTTATACCCTAGAGGCTCCTTTGTGTTGAGTTGTACAGCTGCATTACATTTTGACTATTTTCTCCTTTTGGCCTTGAGCTGTCTTCATCTGGACTTGTGTTTAAGCCACATATTTGACCATGTCCTCTACAAAATCAACCATGCAAACACTTAGCTTCTGCAACTTGACACACCATTTGACCCATGGAAGGAACATCCCTTTGAGTGTCATTGACTAGTTTGGCCTCCCTGCATTGAGCATAGGATTGTTCCCATCCCAAGAACAAGATTATCTATTTCTTTGAAACTCATTCTTTCCACTATACTATAGAAATATTTTATTCTTCTTCCAGCTTAAAGAAAAAGACAAAAAAATTATATATTCTAAAAAGAGCGGAAATGGGACAACATTTCCATATATTGTTGGCAGCTAGAGTCAATTGTGTCGCCCTTAAACAAAGCACTCAAAAGAAAGTCTCTCTTCCATTTTTACGTGGGATTTAGTTTGACTTAGGTACGCCTTAACCTTGTCAATGAGTTATTTCTCCTCCTATTGGTTACCTCTTCCAATCATATGGAGAGTTCACTCGTGCTTCCTGCATGATGAACTTATACAGAGTTATCATATGCCGCCAGATAGTAATCATTGAGTTGTGCTTTTGTTCAAGGGAAGTAAGCCTGAGTTGGCCTCTCTACGGTGTCTCTTGACCTATTTTTTAGTCGGCCATCCATTATTGTCAGTATCATGTTTGTCATCACATCAGTTATATTGTTCCTTTTCTTGTGCCGGTTTGAGAAGGTCTCCATTGATTTCTTGCTAGCGGGTCTTGTTCTTATCGACAATGACATATTGCTCTGAGGGAAGGCCTAGAGTTGGACCTTGACTGTATTTTCATTACTGATAGGACACCTTGTGCTCAACATCAATTAGTATCATGGGTCTTTGACTAAGTAGTTTTCCTTGTGTTCAACATCAACTTTCATTATCACACATTGGGATTCGTGCAGTGCCTTGGTTTCCATTTGACTCTATTGGTGGATTCCTAACCTCTGTGTTAGATTTCATTATTGGTTGGTTCAGAGGGTTTCTATCATGCACTAGCTACATCTTGTGTATGCCAGAAACATGCTTCAATTGGGTTACTACATTTTTTTTCGTTTGATTCCTTCCACATTATTGGCCTACGGGTTACACTCGCGCTAGATTGATGAAGGATGCATTAATGCCTTCCTTCTAGTGTATATTGTCCTATAGACTATGAATCATTGATCTGGGACAAATATCTAGAGTCCATTTGGCAGTACCTTGGGGTTTGCAGCCATCAGTGGTAGATTCCTTCACTATCGATAGTGGGAAACCATCATTGTCCCCTGATTGATAGATTCTTCTAGGTGTTCGACTTTAGGTCATTCATTCACACTTGTTAGATTGTACTGGGTACGTTGACTCTCATTATCATTATGAGTGAGTAGTCTTGCATTTGTTAATGGTATACATCAATGACCGAGTATCAAATGATTTCTCATGTGGTCGACCTCAGATCATTTATTCCCATTGTGTAGAAATTTACCACGGCGGTTGGTGAATACCTCGGGTTGCATCAACATTTTTTGGTTCACTTGTTAGTTGCTTCTGTTACTGCTAGTCGACACCATCCACCTTATATGTTGCAGTCCTTCACAACGACATCTTATATGCTGGCATCTGAGTTGAAATGTAGTATCATCTTATTCCATCGTGTTCATTTGGTACTATTGGGATCAATTTTTGACATCAGTGATCAACTTTATCTTTCAACTTCATTGATCATCTTCTTGTATGTGATATTTAGACATGTACTTTTTCGATCACGATCAGATGATCCATTATGTACTTTTAGTCCTTTATACTTGTATAAATAGTGGATCCACTTGTACTTGATATGTAGACATGATTTACTTTCTCTTAGCATGGGTATCCCGCCTCAGACAATAGTTTCTTTCTGATCTCTTTTTGATGGCTTGGCAGGTTGAATTCTGGTGAAGTCCTTCTCAGTCTCGACAGGTTTCCTTTCCATATGCTTAATACATTTCAGCCATCATGTACTCCTTCTGACCTCATATAGTAGGGGGCATCTATTATAGCTCCATTTACCACCCTTGGTACTTGTGATGCTTGGTTTATGGCCTAGGGCAACCCCTCCTTCCAGACTTGGTTCAAATATTTTAAAAACATTTTTTATTCCCTGTACGCTACTTTGCACTGAAATAGAAGTGTGTACATGCATGTTAGTCCATACCCAACCCACATATATGTGTTAAAACACTTAAAAAATTAAATTTCTTTAACTATGGGTGGAGTTCAAGGGTTTTATCTATTGATAACCTCCTAGTGCCCATGGCCCAATTGTTTCCCAACTAAAAAACTAATTGGAAGAAGTATAAATAGACTTCTATGGGAAGGCCTTAAGGAGAAGAAGAGATAGAATTACTATACTGATATTATCCCTGACTAAGTCTGAAGTATCCCTATGCTTCAAGCACTTCCCCAAGTTTCAGGAAACCCTTGTTTCTTTGAGTGTTGATATTCTCCCACTTGCTTGAGATATCATTGTATTGGTCATGGAAGGAGATTGTTGAAGACTAGGACTGGATGGATCTGGAGAACGGTTCTGCTTGGATCCAAAAGAAAAAGACTCAGGTGAATTGTCTCCCTGTTGGTTATAGCTTTCTACAATAAAAAGAAATGTTGTCTTGTTCTTGAGATTAACTTTGTTTATGCATCAAATACTGTTGTAATTCATGTATGAATGTTATTTTTATGTATAACTAATCATCTTGCTTATATGATATAAAGTTAGTTTCATTAAGATGCTTTATCCATATGCTGCTATGTATGTTTGAATTGGTTGATTTGCAGATTCAAAGATCATCAAGAGTTGTAGAGGGTCTAAACCCTGCTACCCAAATGAAGGACATCCAGGTATGGTCGCTATCGCATAGTTTGTTTATATAATCATGTTTCCTGAGTTGTATGAGTGTGTTTTACTGTAGTTTGGGTTAAGAAATTTACTGCATAACATTAATAATTACTGATATGAATATATATAAGAAATAACCAGCAACAAGCATAAACACATAAACACAAATGTCTATCTGGGAAAACCCCAAATCCAGGGAAAAACCCAACCTAATAAGATCTCATTAGTATTGGCCAAAACCTTGGCCAATCAGACCAAGTGAGCCTTCACCACTCACCTCCAGGTCTTGCATTACAATGAAGTCCTTCCAGCCTTTTATAAGCTCCATTACATATAATACCACGAGAAAAAGACTATGGTTGCACAATACCATGTGCCCCAAAAGCATCACTGTTTAACCTGGTCAACTTTGACTCTATCCCAAATCAAGTTTACCTAATAGTTTGCTCTTGCTCTGTTGGGGTTCCAACCCAAATCCCTAGGCTAATTATTCCCATAACAAGGTGTAGCTATGTTCATAACATGATGTATTCTTTATTATACTAACAAACCTAGTCATAGGAGAAAAGGTTTATACCATCCCTTACATGTACCCTCTCATTCTTGGGAGATAATTTCCATGGACATTATGGGAGGTTTACCAAAAACTAAGAAGGGACATGACTACTTATTTATTGTAGTTGATGGGTTCAGCAAGGTGTGCATTCTCATGCCTTGTTAAAAGATTATCAATGTCCAAGAAGGATCAAAAGTGTTCTTTAGATAGGTCTAAATTCTCTTTAGAATCCCAAGGATAATTGTTTTAAACAAGGACACAAGATTTATCAGTTCATTTTGTACTATGTTGTGGGAGAAGATGGACACAACGCTGAACAATTCTATAACATTCCATCCATAGAAAAAGGGGAAAGTAAAAGTAATGAACATGATTTTGGTGTATCTTTTTAGGAGTTTCAATTAGAAACATATGAAGATTTGATATGGAAATATGTGTATATATGCATCACTCTTAAAACATAGCAATCCAGATTTCTACTTGAAGTCATCATTTGAAACTTTATTACATATCTTTTTGCAAAGGGTTCGCATTTTTTTTTGTAGTAGTGTAATAAAAAAATATGAGGATTTAATTATAAACGCGAGGAGTAGAAAATGATAGTCCAATTGTTCATCTGATACATATAGTAAACCAAAATAAAAACCAAGAAAACAATCAATATATATATATATATATATATATATATATATATATTGATATAATATTGATTATTATATATAAATATATAAAACAAATGAAATTTCCATTTACCTAAAGATTTTTTTTTATATTATATTATATGCTCACCTAGTGAAAATGTTTTCTCTAAAAGTGGATCAAAAGAAGACCTCCTCCCTTGGAGGGTTTGTGTGAAATCCTTGATTCAACTTGTTTGGTTCACTCTCTCCTATATTTTTTGTAAATATATAGGTTTTCATTGCCATTTGACATGATGCATTTTCATAATCTAACTTATGATCCTAAAACTTGTGCATTCTCCACCAGAGGTTCTCTATTTTTATTTTATTTTTGGATCACGTGTCCTTTAGAGAGAGGGAACTATGCAAGCTATAACAAGTAATACACATGAACCCTCCCAAGGAATAATTCCTTTTATATCCACTTCTAAAATCAAGATTTTTTCCATGTGATCATATAATATAATAAAAAGTCCTTTGGGTAAATGGATTTTGCATTTGTTATGTAGTGATTTTGATGCAAGCCTAGCCTGAAAAACCCAGAATCTTTAAACTCTGTCTATGCATATAACCATGCATTGCAATACACAGTAAATCCAACATATTATCCCTGATAAATGTTAAAAGCTCTGAAAGTTCCAGACAATACATATGCACACAAATCACTGAAATAATTAATTAAGAAATAAAATATTTACAAGAGAAATCATGGCCTATTCATGGCCTCTAATTCTTCATACTCACTCATTCTCTCCCACTCTCTGATTTTCAATGCCTTTGAGGCTTCATAATTTATAAAACTTAGCATGATCTAAAAAAATCCTAAAATCACTCAACTAAAAGCTCTAAAACTCTACATGCAATGCATACATATGGCAAAAAGCATCTTGAGTCTTTATTCCATCTTTTTCCCTGTTATAAAATAGAAAAGCTTCCTTATCACTTAATGATCCACATCCATTCCTTTTATGCCTAAAATCTCTCCTAGTTTTATTTATTTATTTTGAGAATATCTACTTAAAAGCCTAAATATTAAACTGACTTTGAATTTAGGAAACTAATTCCGCAAATGCATGATCCCCTATGTCTATTATTTACAATAATTTCCCTTTGGCTGAATGCTCCTGCATCAGACTCCCAAGGTAGAAAAATTTCATGATCTCCTAATCATGTGTTCAGATCTATGTTTGCCTGGATCCCACACTTTGTTCTGCAAGTCCTCATTTGCCGTTGCTTGCTGCTTTTCTCCAGGTCTCCATATCTTATGCTACCTTGCTCCACTTGCTGCACTTTCACAATCTGCCTCTGTTTTCATTTTTCTGTTGCTTCTGCTGCTTCCCTTCCTTGCTGATGTCTTCATCTGAGACATTTCCAACATGATTCTTCTAATTAAATCAATTTCTTTGTCTAATAAATCCTCAGACTGCTGATTTCCTATTTCTATGCTTGTTTCTGTTTTGACTACCACCCGATCATCCATACCCTCTTGTCTTTTAGAACAAAAAACTTCTTCTCTCCTCAACTGATTCAAATGTTCTGCACCAATACCTGCACTCACAAAACACTTGTTAGAATAAAATTCATAAGGCCTCAGTGCCTTATTTCCTTCTGCCAGCATTTCAGTATACTGATCCCAATCATTCTTGAGATTATCACTAGTCTATCCTCAGCATCATCTTCTTCGAGAATGCATCTATATTCTGGTTCATAAAAATGAACCTCTTTATTTTCATTCATCTTTGTCTTTATATTCTGAATATTTATCTTCTGTACTTCTAGTCTCTTCTCTAGAACATTTAACTCATGCCATAAATCTGTCATCTCCTTTGAGAAACTTTCTGTACAATCTTCAATACTTTCACAAGCCAAGCTTCCTGTTGTTACCATCTCATCACCTGCATTCATACATAAACTCTCAGTTTTCACAAAATGTTCAATAGTATCAACTCTTACTTCCCTTATCTGCGCTTCAGACTGATTCACTTCTTCTGCATCCATAAGAACTTCCTCTTGTGTTGTAACAGTTTCACAAGATTGTACTTCCTCCTCAGCAAGTCCTGTAATCACATCACAATAGTCAGCTATACAAACACAAGAGTTCACATTATCCAGCTCATATGGATCTGCCCAATAATTCAAGAAATCATCAATAATCCTCTCTTCTGTTAACTGCATGTGTAAATCTCTTTTCTGCTGTAGCCTCTACCACTTCACTCTCTTCCTCATTAGTAAACCATGTCTCTGGTCTTTCACATTTTCCTGTAACAACTCCATCAATAGTTCAAGATGAACTGCTATCTCAGCTTTCTCTTTCTCATACTCTTCCTCAGTCAATTACTGTCTTCTACCATTCGCCTTGGCATATTTCTCCTCCTTTCTTCTGTGGCTTCTTTCCGAACCTCTGCTCTCTCCTTTATGACTTTTAGTAGCCATCTCCTTCGCCATGAGTTGCTCCCCTATGAGTTGCATGAAGCCTCTGCCATAAAAAACTCTCTTGCTGCCACTTACCTCACCAATCCTTCCCTCCGGATCTGGTCTTTTGGTAATCATTTTTCCTCTGCTGGAACCTTTTGATCATCCTCCACTGCTCCTGTAGGCTTCCCTCATCTGCAACTTTATTCAACCTCTGTTGAATCTTTAGGTTCTACCACATTCACTTCTCCTTCCTCCCGCTGAGATTTCTTCACTATTCCTGTAAATCAATATTCATCAGTCCCAAAAATAATCACATGCAATTAACTTAACAAAAAACACTTGAACCTTCAAAAAGAGCTATTCCCGCTCTGATACCACTTGATGCAAGCCTAGCCTGCAAAACCCAAAATCTTTAAACTCTGTCTATGCATATAACCATGCATTGCAATACACAGTAAATCCAACATATTATCCCTGATAAATGTTAAAAGCTCTAAAAGTTCCAAACAATACATATGCACAGAAATCATTGAAATAATTAATTAAGAAATAAATTATTTACAAGAGAAATCATGGCCTATTGATGGCCTCTACTTCTTCATACTCACTCATTCTCTCTCACTCTCTGATTCTCAATGCCTTTGAGGCTTCATAATTTATAAAACTTAACATGATCTAAAAAAATCCTAAAATCACTCAACTAAAAGCTCTAAAACTCTACATGCAATGCATACATATGGCAAAAAGCATCTTGAGGCTTTATTCCATATTTTTCCCTGTTATAAAATAGAAAAGCTTCCTTATCACTTAATGATCCACATCCATTCCTTTTATGTCTAAAAGCTCTCCTAGTTTTATTTATTTATTTTGAGAATATCTACTTAAAAGCCTAAATATTAAACTGACTTGGAATTTAGGAAACTAATTCCACAAATGCATGACCCCCTATGTCTATTATTTACAACAATTTCCCTTTGGCTGAATGCTCCCGCATCATATTTATATATGTTTATATTTTTCTTTCCTAGTTTTTGTTATGGTTTATTATGCACATCTAATAAAAAAGTACACTAACATTTTCTACTCCTAAGGTTTATAAGTCAATGCTCATCTATTTTTATTATGCACATCTAATAAAAAAGTACACTAACATTTTCTACTCCTAAGGTTTATAAGTCAATGCTCATCTATTTTTCTATTAGACTACTAACTACTTATAAAGAAAACATATATTCTCATTAACCTTGAATCTAAATAAGGATTGATGGAGATAAATATCTAAGTTGTAGTAACGTAATTTTTTTTAAATGTCGGATCTATCTATCTATCTATCTATCTATATTATTATATATATATATTGATGTTGGCTTCATATATTAATTAATATTTATAAACACATATACAAATGTAAATGTAAAATACAAAACGTAAAATGTAAGCCATAGATTGATCAGAAGAATTTGGTTTGTCCATAATGTATAATTAACATACTATTGTTTCTTTAACTGGTTATTTCTTTACATATTATTATTGGTCCAAAACTTGAGGAAATGTTTACAAATATAGAGATTTGATTCCTCTTGGCACTTGATAGATCCATTATTAATATGCATGTTTAATAAATAAAAGATACGAGTAGGTAATATTTGAATCAATTCTAAAAATAGGCTAAATAATAATAATAATAATAATAATAATAATAATAATATAGCCTAAGGGTTAGCTCAATTGGTCAAGTTAGCATCATTAAAGCACCTTGATAATGTGAAGTCATAGGGTCAATTTTCTTTGATGTTCTTAGGGTTAGGCTCTACTAATGAGTCAGAAAGAAGTGATCCCCTCGAGTGGATCTCCCTAGATAGTTTCAATAGACATAACAGTCATTGATCTCTGGTGCCCATGAACCACACATAAATAATAATAGTAGTAATAATAATAAAATTTCTCCAAGAAGCACTCTACAAATGTGTAGGCGTTTTATGTTAGATGTATTGTAATTATGTCAACATATTTATAAATGTAGGCTGTGTTACACATTGCATAGAGTGGAGATACACATAAATAATATATAGAAAACAAAAGCATAACTAAACACAATTATAATTATAATTTTTTTTATATTTTAACTATAAATTTTTTCATCTAATTTAACATACATAATGTTTATTATAATATATTAATTTATAACTATAGGCTAGGGTTAAAAGCACTCTAATTTTGTTTTGTTAAATAACCTACATGGTATAATATATATATATTTATATATTTATTTTGTAATTCATACCTATATATATATATATATATATATATATATTATATATATATATATATATATATATATATATATATATATATATATATATATATAGTTTATATCTATTGGTTAAGGGTTAAAGCACCATAAATTAGTCTTAAAGCATGAGACCAAATATTGGATGATATATTTCTTAATATAAAAATATACAATTTACAACTATCCTATGGTTAATCTCATTTAATATATAAAAAAATAATTATAATATATCATTTATATCTATAAGTGAGGTTTAAAGCATTATAAATTAAGTTTAGAACATTAGGTCAAATCCAAAAGAAATACATGTAGCCAAGCTCAAAATGACACAAAATGCACATGGTTTGAAGGTTGTCATGAGGAAAGGATTATGTAGACAATAGCCTAGTACAAAGTTTGCAAGTCATCAAGAGGAAATGATTGTGTAGAAAAATGTTCACTGGCAATCAAATATTTTTTTTATTTGCCATGTTTTTACTCCCCTTTTAAAATTCTTCTACTATTTCTTTGGGAATACTTGGAATAGGATCTCGGGTTCATTTTTTGGAATATTTTTGGAATGATTTTTTGGATTCAATTTATGTGAGTATTCTTTCACTTTACCAAAAAATAAAATAAAAAAATATTTAACAATGCATCATGAGTAATGGCTAGGTTTTTTCTTCGACCATGCATCACATAGGCTTTGAATCAATGATTATAATGTTTCCATTCAAAGTGATAATGATTAATTCTTTAGTATTACTAATATATGAAGAATGTTACCAATATGTGAAGAAAATTTAAGGTTAAAGATTTTAATAATTTTATATAGTTTTATAATTGATCCAACTTTATTGGTTGCACTATAACGTGCCAAAAAAATGTAAATGAAAAATTATAATTATAAATATAGAATTCAAGAGAGAAAATTTTGTGAATGGGTTCTTCTATGAGGATAGTTGTTTAGAGATTCTACTTTTGGATCCATCACATTAGGATTTCTTCTTAGCAAAGTTTCAAAGCGACTAATGTGGTTAATCATTATGACAATGTGAGGAAATTAATTTTTAAATTATTAATCAAAATAAATTTAATTTATTGTTTTTTTTAGGTTATTAATGTTTTCAAAGGGTCTTATAGATATTAATAAATCCTTTAAAATTTAAAATATACTCTTTACAACATTATTGTACTTTTTGACCAAGTTTTTTTTCTTTCCTTTTAACCTTCTTCTTCCACATATGTCAACATATTTGGAATAGGTTTTGGGATTCATTTCTAGGTGTACTTATAGAATGGTTTTTTTTCGGTTTAATTTGTATGTCATGACACTTTACCCAAAAAGAAAAAAATTAACTTCCATAATGCATCATAAGTATCATATATGAAGAATGTTACCAATATGTTAAGAAAATTATGTGCTTTTATAATTGAAAGAGTTCTATTAGATGAACTTGCAAAATTTTTTATAAACTAAAACTTGGAAAATATAATTCCTACATGTTTCACTTGTGATTCTTTCTATGTAAAGGAGTCTATTCCTATTCTTTAGGAGTTGTTAAGATCTAGATTTTTCCTAGATTGGTGTGTGGTTGAGATGTTCTCTCAACCAAGTGATTGTGTGTCTAAGATAGCCTATCTATCTTGAGACAACACTACATGTATATATATGTAACATTATTTGACATGAATAGAGAATTGGTGTGCATTATTCAATTTTACGTTGGTATCAGAGCCCATATGGGAGTGATCCTTGGCCCCTCATGGGCCGAGGGAAATAAGATAATAGATTTAAATGGTTTTAGTTTTTGTTTGTTTGTCCATCATTATATAAGGAAATGATGTGTTTCATCATTCAGCACTCGGAGCATCAAGAGCTGGAATCTTAGTTGAGTCTTCATATAAGTTTATTGAATTTGCATGTGGATCATTTTCGTTCTATGATATGATGTTGAAGGCTGATATGGAATGTGATTCATGTTGAATTGAGATTGTGAAAAGTGAATGGTGAGAAGTTTGGCGAAGCGTTGAGGAATGTTTCCACTGTTTTAGAAATCTTCTATTGAATGTGCTATTGCAGAGTGGTGGAGTTCTTGCTAAAGACTAGGTGGAGGTGTATTCTAGCAGCGGTGCTCATGCCAATGCCCATACTTTTACCGGGTGTATTACAGTTGAATATAGTGTTGTTGTTGTTTGATTGAGGCCAATTTGTGGGAGGATAGGCCAATTGATGCTGATTTTCTACATGAGGAGGTCAATAATGAAGGTCGAGCACTGTTAGTGCTGCAAAGGCTGTTTGAGGCCGATAATGAAGGCCAACCCTATTAGTGATGTGAAGGCTGATTAATGTCGATTCTGAAGGCCAAATCGCTATCTAGAGGCTGTGTGAATGCCGATTCTTTCTCAGAGTCTGTGAGAAGGGGGATTTCTATGAAATTGGATGTTGTGAAGACGCATATTTGAACCTCAATACGTTAGAGGAGCTCCTAGAGTTCGAAGAGCGTTGCTCATAGAATTGTTTGTAGAGATATTGAACAAACTATTCATAAAGTTATTGGAGAGTGTTGCGGTTGCAGATTTGTGGAGAGGAAAATCATTGTGTTGCAAGAAGTTTGCATCAACCCACTTATGGAGTTGAAATTTATGAAGCCATGGCCATGCTTCCAATCTGACCATTGAGCTTGGTGTGAAAAAGATTGAGATGAGTCGTTGTAGAGCTAAGTTCGCAAAATAGGAGGAAAAATAGATTATGCGTGCAAGTATCTGATCCATCTTGTAATTTTAGGATCCCACTAACATTGCCTTATGGACGATTAATGTACCATCCTGAGGCCACCACGAGCATTTCCAATTACCATGGGGAAAATAATATTTTTGATGATGAAGAGGACCCGATGGGGGTCTACTGATTCAAGTAGGCGGAATAATTTTTTATGAATCTGGGAGTTTTTTTTATCCTTGAATTGTAATCACAGTTGGAGTTTTTTTATGGCAGTAATGACAAAGCTTCTAAGGATGCCAAGGTTGGAAAGAAAATGGGTGAGCTTCAGCTCACAGGTTCATTTTCTCATCTCTAGTGAACATGATGCATAAGCTACGACAATATAAGAGGTGGGCGCTCCACTCAGAATGGTTCAGATTGATGAAATTGTCATATTGAAAATCATAAAGCATTGCAAATAATATTCCTCTGCTCTTGTCACCGAGAAACTTTTGGTTTTGGATATTGGAAGCATTCTCAAGGTCACCAACTATTTTCTATTCCTAAGCCAGGGAGCATAGAGGATTGTGGTGATTTGTTCAATTTACCAAACTTGAAGATGTTTGAGCTAAACATAATCTAAATGGGAAATTGGAAATTGTTGGTTGAATCATAAAGGTGCCAACAATGTCTGGTCAAGTTGAAATGCAAGAGTTTGGGGCTAATGTTAATGATTTTAAAGTTGATTTTAATAATAAGTATCTCGTGTCATGGTATTTATCATTTTTATTGAAGTGACATTGGTCTGACCAACTATTGTCACAATTCTGAGTGTGTGTTGGAATTGGTCATTCCAACAATACACAAATTTGTAGGATATGATGAAGACTTAATACTGAAGATGACATTAGAGGAGATGCATTAGAGATTAAAGGATTATGGACAACAAAGTGAAAGATTGTGTGAATTAGTGTGAATTTATGGAACAAACTCATGATGTATTATGTGTCACATACATTTATTAGTAAGCAAGTCTAGGATGTTTTCTAGTGGTCTTTTTAAAGTATGTACTTAGTAACTTCAAGAGTTGGAGTGTGTAATGTAAGCTTGATGAGGCATGTGTACCCCCATAAATTTAATGGTAATATTAAAACCACTTTGTAAGTACAGGTTTGTGGTCAGCCGGAAACCACTTTGCAGTGTCTGTTTGTGGTAAGCCCTAAACAACATGTGAGAGTGAAGTGGACAGAGATTCCTATAGGAATGATTTAGGGTCAGTCGACAAAACCTTGGGCATGTTTTAGGGTGAGCCTAGAAAAGTTTCGGCATGGTTGAGAGTAAACTAATAAAACCCAGAGTATGGTTATGGGTAACCTAAGAAAAACCATGATGAAAATTATGGATGGGGGATTTACAGGTATAGGTACAAGTATGTAATTATAATGGTTGATAAAACCATTCATGCGAAGGACATCCTAGTAACTGGCGGTTACAACGGTTGTGAACCCATGAATTATGGCAGATGGTTGTTCCTTTATATGGACATCGTCATTTATTTTAATCAAGTTTGTAAACATCAAGACCACAACTAGACTTTGAATATTGAGATCTAGGCAAGTAGTCATTAAGGGGGCTACTTGGAAAATATAATTCCTACTTTTTGCACTTGTGATTCTTTCTATGTAAAGGAGTTTGTTCCTATTCCTTAGGAGTTGTTAAGATATAAATGTTTCCTAGATTGGTCTGTGGTTGAGATATTCTCTCAACAGAGTGATTATGTGTCCAAGATAGTCTACCTATCTTGAGACAACACTACATTTATTTATACGTAACCTTATTTGATGTGAATAGATAATTAGTGTGCATTATTCAATTTTAAGTCTAAAAACTTATAAATTTATGTATCAAATCCTAGAGTGAGAATTTATTATTATTAATATAAATAAGGTTTTATAATATTGTTTTGTTTACGTTATTAATATTTTCAAAGCGTTTTTTAGATATTCATAGAGATATTAAAATTTAAAATACAAATTCTTTGCGACATTATTTTACTTTTTTTCATCATAGTTTTACTCCCCTTTCAAACTTCTTCTCTTGGATATTTCAGCATATTTGGAATAAGACTTAGGGTTAACCTTAGGAATATTTTTGGAATAGTTTTTTTGGTTTATTTTGTGTGTGTTATTTCAATTTATCCAAAAAGAAAAATAGATCTACTTCAACAACGCATCATAAGGAATAACTAATTTTTTTTGGGACCATGCATCTAGGTTCATAATTAGGTTTTGAACCAATGATTACTATATTTACATTCAAAGTGATAACGATTGTTTTTGTAGTGTTATTAATTTATGAAGAGTGTTACCAATATGTGAAAAAAATTTAAGATTACACATTTTTATATGCCTTTATATTTGTATGTCTAATTTTTCATTGTTTAAATTGTGTTTTTGAATGTTATAGAAATTATATAATTTAAACTTGTAAGTCCAAAAAAATCTTGGATTTTTACAAAACATGAGAGACCTAAAATATGATTAAAGTGTAAAGTAATGAGACCACTTTAAATGTTTTAACCATAAAAACTTATTTTTTCAATAGCTTTATATGATATTTATATAATCTCATGCTTTTTTTTAACTCTAATTATTTTACACGAAAAATTATATTAGGTCATATGGACAACTAACTAAACATGCATAACATATTATTTTCTCTTTTTTATTATAAATGACATTTATTTTCTATTTAGAGAATATTTTATTTGAGCACGTACATACTTACACATGGTCTTTATTGTAAAATGAGCCTCTCGACTAAAAAAACTATAAATATAAAATTTATAATTTAAAATATAAAATTCAGTTGTGAGAAAATTATTTTATTAGTTATTAATTTGAATAAGTTTTATAATATTGTTTTGTTTATGTTATTACTATTTTCAAAGAATTTTATGGATATTAGTAAAACCATTAGAATTCATGATATAAACTCTTAAAATTCATGATATAAACTCTTTGACAACTTATTTTTCTTTTACTACATTGCTATATTATATTAATATTACAAATTTTGTGTGCGTTATTTTAATTCATCAAAAAAAAAAATAGATCCACTTCAATGATGCATCATAAAAAATAACTATTTAATTATTTTGGACCATGCATATAGGCTCATAATTAGTTTTGGAGTCAATGATTACTCTGTTTAAGTTCAAAGTGATAACGAATGTTTTTGTAGTGTTATAGATATATGAAGAATGTTACCAATATGTGAAGAAAATTTAAGGTTACACTTTTTATATTTTATGATATTTTTATAACTACTAAGTTCTATTCGCTTCACTATTGACTACAAAAAGTTATAATTATAAAATCTATAAATTTAAATATAAAATTCAATTGTGGAAAAGTTATGTTTTAGTTATAATTTAAATAAATTTTAAGATATTGTTTTGTTAGGTTTCAATATTTTAAAAAAAATTTTATAGATATTAATAGACGACAATTAAAAAAAAAAAACATAAACTCTTGCGCACATTACTTACTTTAACTACATTAATTTTACAATTCTATTATATTAATTTATAAAAATAATAGTATGTAAAAATTTATTAAATATATTTTAATTAAAATAAATATGTGACTAAAAATAAAAATATTCAACATATCTAATATTTATATATTGTAATTTATAACCTAAAAATATTAAAATTGAAAAAAAAAAAATACTAGAGGAACTTATTATTAGAAGACTTTCAAATAAAAATATATAACACATAAAAGTCATAATATATAGATATATTATACTAATATAGATTCATCTTAACACCAAATCTATTAGACATTCAAGGGATTAAATCTCTAGAGGTGTTAACCTTTCCTCAAGTTTTACACTCAATTTTTGTTTTTTGCATGTAGAGAGATTTGATGCCTTTGAGCACTTGATAGATTGACAAGATAAATCTAATCTCGACCTAGTCCAAACAACAATGGATGAAAACTAAACCTTGGTCGTTTACCTATAGCTCCACCAATGTCTAACGATTTATTCGTGGCGTCATGATGTGCAAGTTGACTAAATGATGATGATGCAAATCATGAGGACCCGACAACCTGATCCTGCAACTTGGGAAATAATTGAGACGATGTTGTTCGTCCATATTAAGTGTATCCATTGGGTTAATTCCATTGTAAAAGTCCCGACCAGGAAAAAAAGTCTTGCCTCACCATGTCCATGTGGGGATAACACGAGACAGAGTGAGGTTCTACAATTTACCTTGAGCATAACGGTTTATGTAGGAAGTTGTTCATATGAATCATGGGAATGTGTCTTCCCAAGCACATGGATGGTGAAGGTTTTGTGTCCAACAAAACTTCCAACTCAGGAGGGGAGTACTTGTCAGGGCTAGGTAATTCACCGTCTTTGCACAAAGGATTTACACTTTCTAAAGAGGAAACAATAGAAACCAAACACTAAAACAACTCAAAAACCATATAAACACTAAATCCAAAGATAAAGAAGAAACTGTCGAATAACGAATCCATATAATTGAGAAAACTATTAAACCCCGAATCCATATTTTTAATGAGTGTTGCAAAACCTACAACAACACCCTTCACCTTACAACAAGGACAAAAACATGTAGATGTTAATTATGAAAATTACATACCTAATTTATAAAATAGGGAGGCTTTTAAATCTTATAAAAAAATGGTGTTGTCTTGAGGCCATAAATTCATTTGGATGGCAGTTTTTAACAATGTAAACTTTGAAATGAGAACCCATACTGTTACCCGTTTTGTAGATATAGAAAAAAAGTGACCTGATTTTGAAAAGGGGTGATGCAGAACACACATGTGTTTTTTAGAGCATAGTTTTTAGCACTATAATTTTTTTTTATGTACATTGCATTTTAGAATGGTAGTGTTTTTTTATGCTGATTTAAAAACATGGTAATTCTACAATAGGCCCTTTTTTTAAAAGGACTTTTTTATTTTTATTTATTTTTATTTTCCTATGTATGAATGTAAATAATTATTTTGAAAATTAATAATTTTTGAAGTGCTCTTTCCTTCATATTCTTGTTTTTTTGTAGGCTGGGGTGGGACTCTCCGATTTACATGTCCATTAAGTACCCCTCAATGGGGGAAGGGTAGCCCAAGATTTGAACCCAAGACTTCCGGTTCGGTGAGACTTCATTTCCACGGCCATTGCCGCTTGAGCTACCCCATGTGGACCATATTTTCTTGTTTTTATTTAAATTTTTTTTTTTTGTAGTGAAGTTTTTATTGTTTTTCATATATAAAGAAGAAGGTCGATATTTCGAATTTTCGATATTCTACATATTTATACATCGTTAACTAAATTTTCAATCCACAAGAAATAATTGTTTCTAAAAAACAATATTTTTTAACAATGGACATAAAAATAGCCATTTTTAAGATAAATATAACTAAAAAACTACACGTTTTGATATTTTTTTGCTACAATTGACATGCGAAAATCACAATTTTTATACGAAAATTTTAACTAAAAATAGTTAAATAATACTTTTTTTTTTATGAATTTCATGTCAAAAAATAATAATAATCACTTTTTTTTTCAAAAATAATGATTAACTTAAAATTTGATGCAAAAATCACATATTACAAACATTGAATGCATAACAACCCCCTCCCGGCCTACCCGCCACCCCTCCCTCACATAACGCCTGCACCCCCAACCCTCCCCCAATCCGCCCCCTCTCCCCACA
>APFE030896847.1:170779-194772 GCA_000404065.3 Pinus taeda | reverse complement strand
GTAATTTCGAATCATCCAGTTCTAAAATTGCAACTTACGGTAGCCCTCTGTGTCCTCCTTCTAATGCCACCAGTCTGATCCAAATTGGATTCTCCAAGGAAGAGTTATGCTAAATCTCCCACAGTGACCTGATTATAGACTAGTTCAGTAGAGCAAACTTGTACGACATCCATGTGTCATTGTTTCAAACTTTGGCTCTGAAAAATATATACAAGAAACTACATTCCGTTCTCTTTCTATACCCTCTTACGAAACTTCAATCTGATGCTTAGAGAGAAAGTTACGACGATTTTCCCCAGGTCACCTATTTGGAATGTAATTTAGGAGTTTGTAGAAAGACCAACTTCCTTAGATCATATCTCCGCAAATATAGTGCGAAAAGCTCTGAAGTTTGGACCCAAGGTTTAGTGCGATTTTGTCTCAAATGGGTTTTTTTTTTCGCTTCTAAAACGTCAAAAAAAAAAAATTATAGCGAAAATGCCACAATGACCTATTCGGAGCAGCGAAACCCCAAAATCCAAACCTCTGATACCAAATGTTATGAAACTGGCGAACAAAAAGATAGAAAAGATAGATCAACGCCTTAGAATTCAGCCTCTTCCAGGGGGCAACCTCCTTTATATTACACAAATGAATGATTCTTTGATGATTCAAAGGACAAAACCTCCTTTCTATATATAGGAGTCTAAGGAGTCACAATATAACCTAGCCGACCTAACAATAATAATATAAAGGCACAAAAATAACAATAGAGGGATTTTATGGGGCATAGTAATAACAATATGGGGACAATAGGGGCACAACAATATTAATAAGGGATATAACTACAACAGTAATGGGTAATCACTAGTATTATAGGGACCTAGCATTCTATTTAATGAAACTAATAGGTAGGAAATTGAACAAAGAATGAACATGCTAGGGAAAAAAATATTGATGTTGATAACTCTTCACTCATGGTTTATGAAGAAAAATGGTGGAATCCTCCCAATGGAACTACAAGGGTCCTCTGGGGATTCCATAATCATGTTGAATTCCACCTCTAATGCCACTACATGGTGTAGTTAACACTAATTATAGGCTTCTTTCCATGGATTCTCTTTTTGATAGTCTATGTTATGATTGTATTTGCTATTTGGACTTAATTTTTAGTTTTATTGTTATGAAGAACTGAGGGTCCATGTAGTTTCATTTTTGGACATATCATAACTTTTTTTATTCTAATGAGTTGTTTGACTTGGATTCAATCTCGATAACTAGTAGCAAAAATTTCAGTGTCTTTTTTTCTTTTTCATAGAGTGGTTTTCCATTTATTGTATCCTCTGGACATTTCGATTTGTCACGTTTCATATGAACTAACAATATAGTTTTTTTTTTATCTCTATTACAATTATGTATTTTACATTTCAAATTTTAATAATTAGAAGAAAAAATTCATTCTTTTCAAAAGAAAAAAATTGTATATATTTGGAAGAATAATATATGCATAATCTATCCATTGATTGATGTTCATGATATCAAGTAAAAAATATATTAAACATTAAGACTAGTATTACATGTAGGAAGCATCTAGTTCTTAGAAATTTTAAGAACCCTCGACATTGTGATACTTATATGCCATTTTCTACAAGAGTAAAAAATATAAATAAATGTGAGAGAGTGGACTTAGACTCCATGGAAATGATCTCAACACCATTTTCACACTCGAAAATTATAAGTGATGCAACCAAGAGTGCAAGAGAAACCTTTGAGATATTGTATGCTTCCCACTTTAGTTCATTGAAGATGTGACTAAAAGACACTTGGTCGAAAGAGTTGGCAACAACACAAATTTCAAGAAAAAATGAATTTAATAATACCAAGGTTTGAGGCATATTCATTTTGGTTTTCCCAATTGATGACCAATTTGGACTCCCCAAACACTTATAATTTGCAGGCTCCTTTTTTCCTTTTCGATTCCAATAAGCACTATATAGCTATGAACTCAAGTTTGTTGTTTGAGCTCTTGGTCGACATGTAACAATAGTGAATGAAGTGAGAATGACTAAAGTAGAGGGAAATATATATGCCACATCAAGGAGTGTGTCCCTAAATGGCACCATTAAAATACCTCTAGGGAGTGCCATAATCTATCACGAGCATAATAGGATTCTTGTGTTTGGTTGGATTTGGATCTATTTTAAAATCACTATCCAAGGTTTCCACCTTAACTGCACATAACTCAAGAGGCACAAAATGGTCTTGAAAAACCATGATATTTCTAGCTCTCCAAATGCATGAGATTTAAATGCATGGAAAACCATCATAGTATGTCACTTTCTTGCTGGAACACCATGCGTGAAATGCATTGTAAAGGGATATGCTACTCCAATGCTTTTGGCTTGTAAGATCTCCATAGGGGCTCACAAACCATTGTAAAATATTTGCACTTCACAAATAAATGAAAGTGGGATTCTATTAAAGAGAGGGAAACGAATTGGTTTGATCCACCCTCACCTCAATAAGTTATCCCAAGTGAGTAATTTACTATTGAGGTCCAACCAAGCATCATTATTGGCTTTCATAGGTTCACTAACTCCCCAAATAACTTTCCACCACCACTGCTTTTTATCACTAAAGGATTCCTCAAACCAAGCTCTATACCCAAGTTTCATAATTGAATAGCGTATATGTGGGTTTTTTTTCCAGCAAATCATATCTTACGAATTAACCCTAGGATACACATTATTCTCAATTAGCAAGCTAAAAAAAAATCACATTCCATTGCCAACACCTCTAGGTAGCCTAGGGACATTGTGCACACCCAACCAAATCAACCTCTAGCTTGTGGATACTAGCCCTTTGCATCCAAAAAAGTTGAAATATTAAATCACCTCAAAGCTTCCCACAAAGGAGTAGACAACACATATTTATGTCTGGCTCCAAACGAAGGGTCTATAACAATTCTAATTTGGCATTTATCCCTATGCACCACCCTAACCATTATTCCACCAATGGATCTACCAATGCTAATGTCTTCCACATATTCAATCCTTTGGTGGATTTCTTGCGAAGCGTGAACTAATCTACCATGGATATGTCAGGGAAATACTTAGCGTATAGTAATTTGAAACATAGAGAATTTTATGATGAGAGATACTAGAGGTTTTTACTTCCAATTCTTTAGTGAATAGATGAATATTTTTTGAAGCCCAAATTTCGAGCTCCTTTAGAGTAGCAAGATGCGTTCAGGGCCGTGCCTTTTCTGATCAGGTCCTCATCTAGAGGAAATGGAAGTTGGATTTTTTCTAATCCTTAAGTGGATGTTTTTCACCACAACAATAATGGAGTTCTAGTACAATGGAATTTTCTCCTAAACTACCCTAACCATCACAAGATGGCAACCTCTAGAGAGAAATATGTTTTCCCATATGGAGATTCTCTTTTCAAACTTGTTTACCATATGAAACCAGTATTTGATCCTGTATTTATGCGGCTTGAAGTAG
This sequence comes from Pinus taeda, assembly GCA_000404065.3. Lineage (NCBI taxonomy): Eukaryota > Viridiplantae > Streptophyta > Pinopsida > Pinales > Pinaceae > Pinus > Pinus taeda. The sequence continues at coordinate 191,287 of APFE030896847.1, read as the reverse complement.
AAGCGAAGATATTTCAAACCATCGCCCAAATCCTTGACAAGAAAAGGAAATAAATCTCTAAGGTGAACCAATGAAACACCTATAATATGATTGTGGATAATACAAGATTTGTGCATGTTAATGACCATTCTTGTAACCTTGCAAAAGAGATCAAGGGAAAACTTGGGGAGATAAAATATCAGCTTTCCCCAAAAGTGCAACAAAGTAAGTCATCAACAAAGAGAATATAGGATACCTCCACCTCATCCATGATTGAAATGTCATGAATTTTGTTGTAAGAATGATACTCATCAATCAATTTGTCGAAATCATTGACTATAATAAGAAACAGTAAGGGTGATAAGGGAGATCCATGATGAATCCCACGAGTGGAATGGAAAAACTCGGAATGAGTCTCATTGATCATTACAATAAAGGAAGTCAATTGAAAATAGGTCATAATCTAATTTACCAATTGTAAAGTGAAACCTAGTTTTATAAGAACCAAGTAGAGGAAGGTCCAATAAATCATGTCGTAAGCCTTAAACAAGCCCAATTTTAATATGATTACTTTAAATTTTGATTATTTCATCGACTGGAAAACCTCCTAACCTAAAGAAAAAATGTCATAATGTTTTTATTTTGTAGAACTTCAAACTACTCCTCTAATATTATAGAGTTGAGGATCGATTTGATTCTCCTTTCTATGATTTTTGAGATCAATTTTTATAGATAAAATTACAAAAATTAATTGTTCTATAGTAATCAGAGGAAGTCCCTAGAATATTACTAGCACATTGGGACTCCCTAATAGCCTTTGAAATATCATATTTAATATGATCATAGAATCCCATGTAGAACTCCATACATAATTTTTTGAGCCCACTGAACTTATGCTTCTAAAATGAAATAAGAGAATACAACATGTCTTGTTTAGAAACTAGCACCAGAAGTTCCACATTTATATCCTCTAAAATTACATTGGGAAATTTGGATACCACTTGGAGAATCTCTTGGATAAGGTTATCTTGTGAGGTGGAAAAGAGAGAGGAAAAAAAAAAGATACCTTACACACCTTTATCCTCAGAGGATTGAAGCACAAAACCATTAGAAGCATGTATTTTCTAGATGGTATTTACCTATTTATGAGCATGCACACATTGGTGAAAAACCCTTTTGGTTTTGTCCCCCTAAGGATAGCCAAATTTCCTTGCTTTTGAGCTATCAAACCTCTCCCTCTACAAGAATAATGGAATTTCTATCCTCCTCTAAATATTTTAAGCTCTCTAAGGTGTTAAAGGTCGGTGTCGAGGACTCTATCTAGGCATGTATATCAACTATATTGACTTCCACCTCAAAAATTCTAGCCCTATTCTTAGCATTCAAATACTTCACTGAGGCCTTGGATGCTATTTTAACTTCACACAAGCTTTCAACTAAATTTCCATGAAAGAAGTGGATCTTGAGGGGCTTAGATGTCTTTTTCAACTAATGAAAAGGGCCTTACCTTTCTCCTCCTCTATCCATGAAGGATTGAAGTAGAAAGGGATCATCTTCCCCACCTACCCCCCTCCTCCCAGTGGCATTGCAATAGTATAGGGCAATGATTCAAGGTCTTAGTAGTAATTACTAAAGACTTGCATAGGAGGCCTGAGATCATTGAATTTTTCGATACAAGGATCCTATGTAGCCTCTTTAATACCTCACTTCCCTCATAATGATCATTCATCCATGTAAGATAAATCCTAATAGGTTTGATATCCACGAGATGATTCTTTAATAAGAAATCAAATAAAAATTGATGTTGAGGATCCATGCAAGGACAGTGACCCCAAACTTCTTTGAGAGAAATGGTGAAATTGAGGCCACGCCCAAGGATAATATTTTGATCTTTGAGCAACTTTGTAGAGCCCAGTTCCTTCTAAAAGGGCTTATGCTCAACATATGCTCATATACATTTAAAATGGACATAGGGAAAGAAAAAAATGTGATTATGAACTTCACCAATAAGGGTGAGGGAAATGAAGAGGAGAGTATCACTTTGCAATGTGGGCTCCATCCCAAAATTAGACCACCTTAAGAACCTCTCGATTCAAGGTGGCAGAAAGACCAATTAAGCTTCAAACACCCGACGAGCCTTTAGACCTGAGCACATGGTTTCTCGAATTGTAATGATATCTAGTTTTATAGACCCTAGAAGTATTTTGAGGGAAGATTTCTTATAGGAACCCCTAATTTCCCTCGCATTGAAAGAGAGGATGCTCATGATATTAGAGGAAATTACAACTCAAAAATAGCCACCAAAGAAAAAAATAATTAAATAATTTCATGTAGACAATTAAGTCTTTTGCTCCCTTCTACCCATTGTAATGACAAAGTCTAGCATCGTTTTCTCTAAAGGAGCTAGATATGGAAACCTGTTTCCATTTCTTTATCTCCATCTTAGTTTTTTCCTAAACTTTTCACTAATTTGTTTTTTTGCTAACAAATATTTGGGTAGGAAGGTTCTTTGCAAGCCCACCATAGGAGGAGGGAATTTCATTTTTGGATCACCATGGATGAATCGAGTATTCCATTTTCTCAACAGGGGGGTCAGAAGGGGGGGGAGGGGGTAAAGACCATACACCAAAGTTAACAGAAAGCACAAATGGGAAGGAACCACAAGGACACATGGTTGCAGAATGGATGCAAGGAGACAAGGGGAAGCAGGAGTGGGGAGGGAATTGCAAGGGTTGGGGAAAATAACTATAGGTAGAAAAGTAAAAACTATGGGAGGAAAGGGCAAAGACATTTTTGAATTCTTTTTGCAACCTTCTCCCTCAAATACCAGAGCAACATCCAGATCTTGGTTAGGAGACAAAGCCGATATTCATGAATATGATACTGAAGTGAATAGGGTCTTCGAGCACTTGGGGGACCCCCAATGGGTCACAAAAGAACCTAGAGATGGATAGAAGTGTTGTATGTGACTGGCCTCACGACACTAGTGGCATCAAAAAGGAATTTTCCAGTAATCAACCCTTTTGTTCCAAATAGAATTGGCATTAGAAATCTCCATCTTGACCACCAAACCTGCTTTGATACATATGCCAACCTATATCTAGGCCATTTGCGATCTTCCTTCTCTAAGTAACCATCCTCTACACCAATGAAAGAGCCAAGTTTATCCACTCGAGCTTTGAATATTCCAAACTCTAACATTGCAATAGTAGCAGAGGCAAAATAGCCTAGATGTTAAGAGTTCTCTTACAAGGTTGAAATCCACCATCCACGATTTTAATAACAAACCATATTTTCCATTTTTGCTTGTAGTCACTAAGATGAATGCCACGATTTTAAAGACATTCTAATAACAAACCATCCACGATTTTAAAGACATTCTATCGCACGTAAGTTTCAGTTTCGCTTGTAGTCACTAAGATGAATGCCACGATTTTAAAGACATTTTAATAACAAACCATCCACGATTTTAAAGACATTCTATCGCACGTAAGTTTCATTTTCGCTTGTAGTCACTAAGATGAATGCCACCCCAGAAAATGAAAGGCTAAAATGACCCCACCCAAACCACTTAATAGGGAAGCTTATGGATTTTCCAAATTGTCAACATTCTCATTTTGACATTAATTAAAAACAAGCTTTCTTAACAATAAAGAATGGCATATATGTTTTACGACATTAATTAAAAACAAGCTTTCGTAACAATAAAGAATGGCATATATGTTTTACGAAGTTATCTAGGTCTTGATAACATCTTCGGGGTTTTAGCTAAAATCACATCATTAATTATTTGTTGACATATTTCGAATCAATTAAGTGTGGTTCATAGTTAAGACAAGTTGAAAAATCAGATAATGGCTACATGTTAAATAGAGAAAGTAAATCATCCAACAACTAATGATGTAACTTTTGTGGAAACCCCTTTCACAAACTATTATAGATCACAAAAACCTGAATTCAACAATAATCACATCTTTCAAATCATAACTTTAAAGTTATAATTAAAAACTAACCCCAAATTGATTGTTCTACAAATTTACACCTTGCAAATTTTTAGTTTTTCTCATCGAGGTTAGATAACAAAAGTTCGATTTGTTTTGTGAAAAAGGATATTACGATTTTAAAACAAAATAGGAAAAATTATAATCTTTGTCATAAATTTAAAATAAAGATTTAACGTTAAAATTTTGGAATTTAAAAATCAAAATATTTATAAATCATATGAGAAAACAGTTTGGTAATTTTGGAAAAATTAAAAATCAGAATAATGATTGTGACACTTACTTTTAAAATGCACAGCCAATACTCCGAAAATTAATTTGGAAATTATTACGATCAAAATTACCATCTATCAGTAAATCACAGAAGATATTGCCATAATGTCAGATATGTCACCATCACCACCTCTGGCTAGAGACAGTCCATTTACTACCATATCCACAACGTGCGAGCTTTATCTTCCCACTTTTGGAATGTTGGAGCTATTATCACTCCAATACATTCCTCTGCGTTCAATAGAATCCATTGATAAATACACCGGGCCCGCCAACCAATCATCACTTTGCATACCACTCTCCCCAGAAATTGAAATTGATGCAAGATCCTCATGTTTGATAGCCTCTTTCAGCTCTGCCACTATCTCACTCACGCTAGGCCTACAAGACTGTTCAAGCTGAACACATCCCATGGCTACCATTATAACGCGAGTCATGGAATTCATGCTGTAACTTCCGCCCAACCTCCTGTCTATGATCTCTGTTATTTTTCCACCATTTTCATCCATCTCCATTACATAAGGTGTCACCTGTGATTATGCCAATAATTTCTGTTATCCATTGAGGACAATCTGCACTACTAAAAATTTACAGTTCGGAAGATTAACGGTATGATTCCTTACCCATCGGACGATGTTAACTTCATGTAAATCTAGTTTTATATCAATGGGTGGTCTACCGCATATGATCTCTAGCAAAACCACTCCAAAACTATACACGTCACTCTTCTCTGTCAACCTTTGAGTGATGTAATACCTGCGAAAGCATCACCCAAAGAAAACTTATACAAAAAATGAAATCGAATGTGCTCTTAATAATTAAATGAATTCGTTTAACATAATGAATACTACAGATCATTTGGCATCAATAATATTGCAAGGAAAGAAGGATGTCTGGCATACTCTGGATCCAGGTATCCTGCCGTTCCTTTCACCGCAGTGGTAACATGAGCGTCCTCCCCATCCATTGCCGTCCTTGATAGACCGAAATCGGCCAATTTCGCATTCATATTACTGTCTAAAAGTATGTTAGAGGTCTTGATGTCCCTGTGAATTATCTTTTGCGTGGAACCCACGTGCAGGTACTCCAGTCCTTCAAATACAAATTGTAGATATATCACATGAGAGATATGGTTACCGATGATTTGTCTTGTCTATGATAGAGTAGAAATCAACGCTTAAAACAATAACCCAGTAATCAATACTTTAAACAACCAGCCTTAAGATCATTAAAAATATACTGCTGTACTCAATGTAATTGAGATATGGGAGTTACCCCGCGCTGCATCTAAAGCTATTTTGAGCCTTCTTTTCCAATTTAGTTCGGAATGTTCTGCACTACATCCTGGGTAAAAACATAAAAACCAACCAAATGCTTGATGATTACATTGGCTATTATATCAACTTTACCAAACATATCTCTAGACAATAAAATTTACCATAAAGGTGGTCCCTTAGGGACCCTCCTGGCATGTGCTCGTAGATAAGCATAACTTCTCTAGTTTCGTTACAGTAGCCCAGCAAAGATACCAAATTCCTATGATTGATTCTAGACAGAAGATCAACCTGTTCATCGAGTGAAACCAAAACAAATAAGTTTTATGAGTGCAGCCAAAATTGTTTGTGGTTCCAGATTCTTAAATTGGATCCAAATTGAACCGATTAAAATGGTCATATCTAAAAATTACCTCATTCAGGAACTCTTGAACTCCTTGGTGGGAGAACAATGAGAGCACTTTGACAGCTATATTGTTTCCGTCTGGCAATTTACCAAAGTATACTGATCCAAATCCTCCTCGTCCTATCTCCTGATTAAAGGTTTGTGTAGCAGTTATCATTTCATCTAGAGTGAAGGCACGGGACTTTGTTGAATTTGGCACCATAACCATTGAGTAGTCTGCAATCCATTCATGGGAGGTAAGTTAGTAATATAAATGCAGCGCAGTCATACTGAGCAAATTTCATTTAGGTATCACATTTATATATTTGTAATAATGATAGTACTTCGAGACCTTGGTAGAAGAAATTTCTTGGTTCCATTTCCACCTCTCTGCTTTCGCTGGCGACCCCCTCTTCTTTTATCCTCGAGAATTTTTTGCGATACAAAACAAAACCTACTATAAATACTATAAACGCTAACGCGATAGTTAGAAGTCCTCCGAGTGTTATTCCGAAAACAGCCTTCAATTTATTATTGTTCAATTTCGTATAGTTTGAATTCAGTGGACTACATTCGCTCTTATCCATAAGTAGGAAGGGGTTTCCTGAGTACCTGCAAACCCACCAAATAAAGAGATTTTCAGTCAGCGTAATGAGGTCAGATTACTTAGAATTTTAAGTGGATTCAAAATTATCATATGTTGCATTATATGATAGAAAATCTGAAGCTTAAAATCTTTAAAAGGGATTTGAGTCAAACATAATGTATGTAAAATAGCATATGATTACTTGAATTTCAACGAACAACTGAGGAGAAGTTTCGCAGGGATTACACCGCTGAAATTATTGTTCTCTATATTCCTGTAACAATAAATTCAAAAGCATTGCCGTAGAAACTTTATTATCTAAGTCCTTTATCATTGAACAAGAACAGGAAAAACATAAATTGAAAAGTGATAAGGGTTGAAGACATACAACTCTTTAAGGTTTTTCAAGTGAGATAACCACGCTGGAACAGTACCGTTCAGATTGTTGTTTTGTAAATATCTGGTATAATAACAGAATTAAATTTTCCTTTTTCTGAAAATGCATAGGCTCAATGGTCAAGACTAAAAGAAATTTGTATTGAAGAGGAACTTACAGTCTCTCCAACATGGTTAAATTCGACAAATTCGGCAATGATCCCATCAAATGATTATTGTCAAGTGACCTGCTAATTTAAGCACGAATAGTTAGTGACCTTCTAATTTAAACTTGATTTTGTAAATGCTGCACAGATTATTAGTGATATAATATTCAATGGCAGACCATGTGGCCCATCAAATTATGTAGTCAAGTGGGCAACTAAGCTATTGACCGCCCGGGGCTGTATATGTCTCTTGCTGGATAATGTATTTGTTTAAATTTCAACGGTGGGTATATATAATTCTGTGTAGTAATGAGTCAATAACACAGTAAATATTGGTTACCCTCTGAATGAACAACATTCTAGCTACCCATCATTTTCATTCTTTGAATAATTGGAATTATATCAACCATAGTCTATAGCTAACCTCACTGCAAACATTTTAGCTACCCATCATTTTCGTACTGAGGATAATCGGAATTATATCAACCATAGTCTATAGCTAACCTCACTGCAAACATTTTAGCTACCCATCATTTTCATACTGAGAATAATCGGAATTATATCAACCATAGTCTATAGCCAAACTCACTGCAAATAATCTAACAGGAGGACAGACATATTTTATAATAGCCATTGTAGGTATTTGATGTAATCTACAACTTGTGGGTTACATAAAAAAGTTGGAATTCTACTTACACAGTAACTAAAGCAGCCAACTGTGCAATATCTTTAGGCACCAATCCTGTAAGATTTTTTCCGGACAAGTACCTGGCAACAATAGAATTATCGTGAGCTCTTACAAATTTATCTTTAGGACTTCATCTGAAACAAATCGACGAATTAAGCTTACAGTTTCGAAATTCTTATGTCAGAAGAGCTGTTATCACAGCCAATTCCTTCCCACTCGATCAAATAACAAGGATCGGAGACCCAATCTTTTATGTCAAAACTCCTTTTGAGAGCCTCAAGAGCGTAAACTGTAGTGTAAGAACTCATGGGTTAGGCATTGAAAGCTAATATCTGTAATTTCAGTAGTAGAAGTTTAGTGAGGCACTTACTATCCTGAGAATATGTTGCCTGATCTGTGTCAGCTAACCAGTGATACTCGAAAGCGTTGAGTATAGGAGGACGGGTGGATTGAGGTGCCTTAACAACGTTAAAATAATATTGTATTTGACTGGGGATAAATGTCAGCTCTAGAGCGAAGTAATTACGCACTAGAGTAATGGTTTCAGACTGTCTTTCACCATTTATCGCAACGTAAAAAGATCTGAATTCAGAGATATTGAGCGTTTCGATCTCTGCAAAATACAACAGCAATAATGATTTGGTCCCTCGGCGAGTTGATGCTACATTGATTGGAATGATCTCCGAGTTGTTTCCCACCCACGCCGTTTGCATGACAGCAGCTGGAGGAAGGTCCTTGCTATCGCTTGTTGTAATAGCTTCTTGCGAACTGACAGCCCGTACAACGTCTGCGCTGTCACTATCTAAAATTGAATTATCTGGTATCCAGATGCGGTCGAATTGGTCCTGAGGATACCTGCATAATTAACCATAGAAACTTATTAAATCAATTTCCAAAAGTAGTGTTCGGATTGGTCCTGAGGATACCTGCATAATTAACCATAGAAACTTATTAAATCAATTTCCAAAAGTAGTGTTCCGGTGGTTTGCTTTATAGCAGTTTTTGGCTTCTAGGTTTATTACAATTCATGGTTTTGTCTATGATATTTATCTTTAATTTGGTTTATATTTATCTTTAATTTGGTTTATTTAAAAAAAAAATTAAAATTATGTGTTAATTGTTTTGTGTTTTCACACATCACTACTAATTTCATTATCCTCAAACCAAACCATTTACTGCATCGTTTTCTTTTCTCTATAACCACTCTCCCACTGCATCTCTATCTTTATTGATCCATATCTTGAATTGACCTTCCAACATTATTATTTGCACTGGCAAGATCAAACAACGGCTCATTGGCTCATCTTACACAATTTTAATGGGCATCATGGGGTTCATTCTCCTTTGTCACCATCATTGTAGCCTTTAGTTCACATGCACACTCTCTTCTCGGTAGCTTCTCCATGGTCTCTAAAACTTGTTTGCAACACGTATATGTCTCTTACAAAATGACATGTCTCTCGCAAAATGACTCCTTGGGATCCATCCAGCTTTGATATGGTCTCCAAAACTTGTTTGCAACATTTATATGACTCTCACAAAACGACTCCTTGGGCTAATGTGTTGCCTTTGATCGATCAACATATATATTCTACCTGGCCCTCCAGGTCAGTTTTGATATTCACTAGGTTTTGATCAATAGTTCATACTAATAATAAGAATTAGGATAACTAAACACCTAGAGAAGTGGTGTATAAAAATATTTTTGTTGGAACCTCACTCGCCACAAAACCAATTTATTAGGAATTTTTCAGCTTTTAAATATGATAAGTTAGAGATGAATATCATAAACAAAACTATAGATTCTCATATTCATGGAACCCAAAACCACCCCCTAACGTGACGGAATCAAATTTACCTAACTGAACCTAACAAATAGAATGGATCAAAATTGGGTTTCAAGTTTCAGACTTTCTCTTCAGCATGTGACCAGATATAAACTTATAAAAGACATTAAAATGTATTACCATGAACTAGCCAGTTTGCTTAATACGCTAAAATTTAGATATAAAGTTCAAAAAGTTCACCTAACAACAGAATTTCCACCGACGTTATAGTTAAGTGGCATCAACATTGTTCCCGGCTTAGCCTGTTGGTACATGCCATCTTGGAAAGTCCTCAATTCAATAGCAGAGATAAAGGGATCATCCGACTCGGACGTTCGAATCAAGCAAATATACAGCACCCTCCCTGAACTAACCAATATTCTAACATAATAAAATGGATCCCGATCTGTGGTTGTTACGTTTTCCACATGCAACATACCCAGTGTCTCGATAGAGAATTGGAAGCTTGGCAATGTTTGAAATCTTGGGTAATCTCCAACGGCAAACCATAGCCTTAAGAGGTAAGGCACATTGGGATGCACAGGCAATTGATAGCAAGACTTCCTGAGAGGCTTAGGGAAGAGCCGTAGACTATGCACGTAGGGACCGAAGGCTGCAAAAGTGGCGTTTCCTATTTCTGCCGTCTCACCGACGTCTATGTAATTCGCATCAGGAACCCATGTAATATTGTTTTGGTCAGTGAGATTGGTTTTCCCTCCACACAGGATACTCAGAAATCCTGTCACGCAGCCGCAAAATAATTAATGAAACAATATTTTGCCCACCAAATATTTGACAAAAAACATCGATAACCGCTATAAAACCGTATATCAAATCACGTTTCTAAAGCTTTAAACAAAATGGAAACACACAACCAGAGCGCAATCATGAATATTCATTAAAATTAGAAAGTTTTTTCACATACCTGGTTGAGCAGTAATCACACCCAATAAACTGAAAAGCGCGAACACTATTGCTATCCAACTGCTTCGTTTGCCATATCGAAATTTAGCCATGCTTCCCCTAATTTTTAGCAGTAGATCGGAAAGCTTTATATTAGAAGTCGTTGGAAGTTTTAATTGACCCTAAGAAAGCCCATGACATTCTTTTGCAACCTGTATCTCTTGAATGTGTTCAGAGATAAGTGTAATGCGTCGTAAGTGGCATAAGTGTTCCTACCTGGACTTTTCATTTAATTAGTTCGAGTCCTCCATTTTGTATTATATACTTCTTAAAAAAATTCCTACTCGACTTTTAACTCTTCGAGTGAGTTAGTTTGACTACCAATCTTGTATTTTAAAGATTTTGTTTTATTACGTCGAACCGTCGTTTCGTCACGGATCTTAGGTAATCTTCGTTGTCTCTCGAGAGCCTATAAAAAAATTTACATGTGTCGTGTCCTTGGGCGAATTGCGTGGATTAGCATTATCATCCATTCACTGAGCACCATGCCCTTCAACAACATGACGCTTTTTGCAGTAAGCAAAAAGCAAATTATATTTCCAGATATGTCATGTTACATACATATAGTGTAATTACAGTTGGCGAAACATAGCCATCATATAACTTTCGATGCATGCATCTCGCATAAAGACGTAAAATTATATACATCGATATACTAGTGTATAACAATATTTCCCGTGGAAAAACTACATATAAACAGTGGATCATGTGTCCAATTTGTACAAAAAGAAAACATCCACGCGTTAGGACAAACTATACAATACTATCCACTTGCCTCAATATAGGTATATAACATAATCACAATAAAAAGATATAAACCACGAAAATGTCAAAAAAATGAAACAGTGAATGTACTCCAAAAGAAACGGTAGTTATTCAGGAGCACCTTAATGTCCAAAATGGTATCTCCCTACTTGAGTTCAATGTGCATGCCATCTGGTCCTGTAGTCTTTTCTTCGACAAACGATCTGCAATTTGGTTGTAATTCCTTCTGATATGCATAATCGAAGAATTTTTAAAGGAGGCCCATAGATAGTCGATTTGCCTGAGCCATCCGTGGAGCATTTGTTGGCTAATTTTTGTGCATCCCTTAACATAGTCAATGCTAATCTTTGAGTCCCCATAAATGTGAATAGTAGGGATGTTAAGGAAACAAGTGAACCATAGAAGGCCCCAAAGAGCCATCGCTTTAGCCCTTGTGTTCGTGCCAGTGACAGCACCCCAATGAACCCAAAATTCCTGCTCCTGTGTAATAACAATCCAAAACCCGCATCCACATTTGTTTCTTTGTGTCACCCCGTCAAAAAAACCGGTCGGGTACTCCATCTGAGGGCTTGGCAGTTTGTGTAAGTCCTTCTTAGGCCCAGTGCCTAGTGTTTTTCCAATAGAGTACCACCTAATGGTGTGGTCAAAAACCACAAAAAATTATCACTGGAATTCTCAAATATGATTTTGTTGCGCCATCTCCAAATCTCCCAAAAAAGGATGGGGGGATAATACTCCATGAAGATTTTTTGTCAACTCCACCAACTCAAATATGCAATAATGTTATCAAACTGGTTACAATGAAAGCCAATAGGAGCAGCCAGTTTATTCCATCCCTATGCAGTGATAGGGCAATTTAGAAACATGTGACTGTTGTTCTCCTCTGCATTCCTGCATAGTACACAAATCCTCATCCCCTGCCAATATCTCTTTTGGAGATTTCTCCATGTAAGGTTTTTGTTCTTCCATACCAACCAAAGAAAAAGAATGATCTTGATGGGAATTTTGTTTTCCAGAAATTATAGAAATCACATATCACCGAGTGTTGGACCTCCTGACGACAGAGAGTGGAATATATATCAACGACCATAACATTCCCCGCCTTCATCTTTCATGTCGATGCAATCTAGTCCCTGTCCCCCTCCCTATAGACGCCTAATAGTTTCATGCCAGTAATGATATGTTCCCACTCCCTCGCCATCTGCCCATTCAGGCCTAGCTCCACAACACATTTCCAAATAGGGCAAGGACCCCGCCATGCAAATATGACTTGGTGCCAAAAAAATATCCCATGACTGTATATACAACAAATAAAAACATCAGATATGCGACAGTCCTCCCCAGTACCCAAGATCTAATCAGATCCAATAATGATCCTATGGCCCGAACCGAATTTCCATGTGAGATTTTGCATGAAGAATTGACCAACTTTAGTAAAGTTGAGACAAATGGCCAAGCCCAAAGTGATCCCAATACACCCTCTGCGCATCCAGACAGGAAAATCATGATCCCTTTAGTACTTATGTCTAAGGATGAAGCCCCGAATACCATTTCCAAATAACCCCCTCCAAAGTGATTTCAGCAATAGCACCCTACTGAAATGCCTTAAGTTCAATATCCTCGAGCCACCCATACACTTTGGAAGAGAGATCTGGGTCAGTTTGGCCAAGTGGAATTTACGATTTTTTGTATTACTGGACTAGATGAATTTGACCATAATCTGGTTAAGACGCTTAATAATAGTAAGAGGAAGGTGATATATATGGGCCTAGTATACACCCAACTGCATGATCATTGTCTGGGTCAGAATGATACGATCCCCTAAAGATAAGCCTCTAAACTCCCACCCAGATTTGTTTATAGAAATGATCCACAAGCCACATCCAATCATTTACCTTATAATTACATGGTTTAATATGGATCCAAGATATTTCATGCCCCCCATCATCAATTCTGAAGCTACCCCAAATAGCCTATGAATATATGCAATAGTCCCCATATCACATATGCCATGGAAGACAATAGACTTTTGAAGATTCACATACAGACGTGTAGCATTTGCAAATTTTGTAAAAATATGAAAAAGTGTCAACCAAGCAAAGCGGTTGAGCATCACCATGATAACAACATCATCAACAAAGAAGCTATGAGAGATTTTAATGTCACAACCCTAGTGCAGTGCATGAAACTGACCCTCTGCCACCACGTTTCTGATTTGCAAACTCAGCGCATCCATAGCCAAAATAAATAAAAGTGGCAAAAGTGAACATCCTTGTCTAAGGCCCCTCTTGGCCTTGAAAAAATCAAAGGATAACCATTTATTATAACAACATAATTTAAATTTGTAACACGGGCCATAATCCACTTCATGCATCTAGACTACATAAAAATTTTATGAAGAAACAACCTAAGGTATCCTCAGTCAAGGAAGTCATATGTCTTCTGTAAATCAACCTTCATAATAGCAGCGTTAATTTTTTTTTTAATGGATTGAATGCATGCACTCTTGTGCAATTGCCACAGCCCCATGAATTTGTCTATTCTAGATAAAGTCAAACTATTCAGGGCATATGAACTTTGATAGAGTACCCCTTATCCTGTTTGCAATTGTTTTTTAGGTAACCTTATATATAAGGTTACAAAGTGAAATGGGCCTAAAATCCGAGAAGGAGGTAGAGGGGTTTTCGGAATGAGAGCAATATTTGTGGAATTTATATGCGGGTGTATATATCCCTTGGTCCATGAATCTTCCACCATGTCAAGAAGATCATGTTTAAAGATGTGATGGCCTACATTTCCCTTCAAAAATCGCAGGCCTGGGTCCCAGGTTTGAGGCATTTGGATAAGTGGAAGATGTCTTCATGCCTGACTTTGGTCAAAAATAAACCTTTGAAAAATAAATCTCCTTCAGATCACCGCTTTCACTATTTTCATTTCAGTGGGTGAGAAGTTTGAATGGGGAATTTTACAATCCAGTGGTAAGCTATGTAATTTTTATTATTATTGAATTTAGCTTATTTTTAAAATAAAAATAAAATCATTTTTAAGTAAAAATAATAGTTATGGTAATAAAAATAAAAATATATATATTTCATTAGTTTTAATTAAGAGTATTATAAAAATATGTTTATGATATAGTTTAATTGGTGATCACTTTGATAATGAAGTGTTATGTTTCATGACATTTCAAGTTCAAACCATTCTATTGGTATGTTAACTAGGGAAAAAATATTATATAACATGAAAAAATTCATTGTAATTTTGTTTTTCATGAGATTCGAAGTTCAAACCCCCTTGTGGGTCAGCTAACGAAAGCCAAAAAATGTATAATAAAACATCAAAAAAATTATTATAATTTTGTTCAACTTACTAAGCAAATTTATAATATAAGGAAATGTGTAATTTCTTCCATATTCAACCAATATTTTGATATCTATGTAGAGTAGCACACGTTTATAAGAGATAAAAATTATATATATGTATATTTCCTTTGAAGTTCATGAAACTTTATAATTCTTATATTTTAAAATATATTTCATACAAAAGTAAATTATTTGAATATCCATAGTAATTATTTGAATATTCATGAAGGATTTTTAGGCGAATTAAATCCTAAAATAATAATATATTAAAATTTTATATATAAATATATATATATATATATATATATATATATATATGCATCTCAAATCTAAAAGATTTTTTTCCCATGGAAAAAGTCGTAATTTTCTTTATTAATAGAGATAATTACATTTTGTAGATGTTGAGCATATGAATGTGGTGAGGCCAGGCCTGTCAAAAAAGTAAGAGTGTCTGTAGTGTCTCCACGCAGGGAGCAGAACTATTCAAAAAGCAAAATAAACTTATGGTGTCTTCGGAGAGAGATAAAGTCTATGATAAACTAGTGAGAAAAATATATATAAATATCTACAATATGATAAAAAAAACATCACAAAAATGAATAAGTCCATGGTTAAACTTCTGGTTCTATGAACGGCCTATGATAGTGTTGATATATGGCACCATCCTTTTCCTCTTGAATCAACCAAGTGTCATCATCGCTATGCGTTGCTTCCTTGGATAGATGATCACTAGCTAAATTGCGCTCCCTGTAAATGTGTTGACAAGTAAAAGAGTCAAAATATGTGATGAGTCTGTGAGCATCATCAAAAATCTGCCTTAATGAGTATGCTTTGCAATGTGTTTTTTTGTTTAACCAATTGTATACAGTTATTGAGTCTCCAAAAAGTTGTAGATTTGAACACCATTTGTTCAAAGCATATTGGATGAGGTATTTGGCAGCTAAGAGTTGAGCATAGTTATTGGCACCTCTACCCAGTCCCATTTGTATTTTGAAGGAGTGGGTTTCAGATAAGTGTAATATGGCTCCTCCCCCACATCGAGACTCTTGTGACGATCCATCAAAATAGGCCCATGGCAGGGATGTATTAATAAATTCCGGAGTTATGTCCCTATGGGGCCGCTGACTGCTATCGTTTGAGATAGAATGGTAGTCGGCTAGGATTCTAGACAGAATAGTGGGCCAATATGGTTCCTTTTGCTGAAATATTATTCGATTCTGGACTATCCATATAGCCCAAAAAATGAGTAGAGGTATGTTGCTCTCCTTTCGAGTGGCTTCCTTCCACCAGTGGTACCAAGCGTCTTTAATATTGTTGCCTAGCCAACGACATGTTAGGGGGAGTGAAGTAAGAAGGTTGTTCCATAGCTCCAGAGTAATAGGGCACTTTAGAAAGAGATGGTTTGAGTCTTCACTGTCATTTTTTCATAGAGAGCACCAGTAAGGGCCTAAGAAGGAACATTTCATCAAGTTGGCACCCATCGGGATCTTATTTTGCAAGGTGGACCACATAAGAAGCCTCATTCTAGGGGCCGCCTTTAACTTCCATATAAAATTCCACCATGACTCATCGACTTATAGCTTGTAAAGTATCTCAAATCTAAAATATATTTGCACTCCAAAAAAATTTGTCCCACCAATATTTGATCCAACTTTGACTAAATTAAATTAATACTAATTGTAAATAAAAAATATTTTAATTTTAATTTCATAATACTTGAATAGATATGAGCAAAATTATAAAAAGCTGACTATATTTTTAAAATATTTAGAAATCTACCCTATATACCCATTTTAGAAAATATAGGAAAATGCTATTTAAATTAGCGACCATTTCAGAAAAAATAGGGAAATGCTATTTGAATTGCCAACCATTCAACAGAAAGAACGAGTGATTTAACCACCCCTAGTCAAATTTTGGACATTTAGACTTATTTCAGATTTTAGAAATATTTTACAAAATAGGATAGAAATATATAAAATCAAATAATTGACAGAGGAATCGCCATTTTTGACCCAATGTTTAGAGATACCATTCAATAATTCACAGGGGTTTTCAATGACGCAAAAATTTATATAATTTGTTTTAATGATATAAAAATCAGATTTTATTTAATTTTAAAAAATTACTGTTGTAATCACGTCGTGATATTGGAATAGGGTCTCTCTTAGTGTAGAACTATTTTTTTTGTTTATTTATTTTAATTATTCAACATATGGAAATTTAAGTTAATTAGGTATATTTCTCATAGTATTCTATGGTTAAGAATATGTGGATTTAATTTTTTACAATATTATATGGTATGGTTTGAGTGGACTTAATGCATGGTTTGAGTGGACTTAATGCATAAGAATAAGTGACTTTTTTTTATAAATTTCAATATTATATTTTATCTATTTTAAAATATCTTGGTTTTGAATAATGAGTTTATACAAGTTGATTGTATTGAGAGAGTGGAATGATATGTTAAAGAGTTTTAATAACCCAACGATTATAAAGTGAGCCTATAAGGGAAAACTTCGTATTTTGAGAAGATATCAAGTAAAAGAGCTAATGATTTATATGTGTTTAGGTGAATAATCTTTTTGTAAAGCTTAGTCTGCGTAAATATTAATAGGACAATTTTATTAATTAATTTAAACTATAAGCATATAGTTATTATTAATAATGTTGTTTTTTAGATAAAAGTAGTGAAAAAATTATTACTTAATTTTAATTACCATGAAAAGTATGTTTTAAATAATTAATAATAATTGTAAAAGTAATTAGAGTATGCTTAAACTATTTAATTTAATTAATTAAATTTTTATTATTATTATGTAATCATTATTGTAAATATTAATTATTTCATTTTAAATTAATGATTAAAGTTAGTTATGTAGTTTTTTTGAGAGATGGTATAAAGAATGATGTTGTCATGTTGTACCTGCAGCCGTTGTTGCAGTTTGTTAAACTTATTCCCATGATACTCTCATGTAGGTGTGAAAAAGAATACCACGAGCTTAAACCAAGGCATTTCCCCATGGTTTTGCTGTGAATTGAAGAGATTGATTTGGTCTATAACATCCATGATGATCAAGTAAAAAATAATGAGAGATAATGAATTTTAATCAATGCATATATTATTTGGTTGAGGGGGCAAATGACTTTAAATAGTGATGTCGTGGTCTTTACTCATGTTTGAGAGAATGTGATTTGAAGATGATGAATACTCTTATAATATAGTGCAACATAGATCATATCTTATGGTTGAGTATTAGAGTGATGGAGTATTAGAAGGACAATATGAATTGCATGTATTGGATGGGCATAAGACAAAGATATATCACACATATTCTACACTTTTGCGAACCACAGAGACAGATAATGATGTTGTGTTTTATGTAGCTAACAATTTGTTTGAAAGGGTTAATTTCTAACGTTAGATGTTGATGGTGCTAGCATGTTAGTATTGTAGACAATGTTGAAGAAATGGTTGAGTACTCCATATTGTAGTGATTTATATACACGTCTTTTATCTTATGTTGAGGGCATGTAATGATGAGTGAGAGTATCATTATGAGTGAGGCTATTGTTCTGAGTTGATTCAAAGTGTTGGATGGTTTTGATGTCATGTACCTTGGTGTTATTATGAGCATGTTGTTGTATTGATCTCCTAAGGTTTGATCCTATATCTAGAATGTTAGGTCCCTATAATACTAGTGATTACCCCATTACTATTGTAGTTGTATCCCTTATTAATATTGTTGTGCCCCTATTGTCCCCATATTGTTATTACTGTGCCCCATAGAATCCCTCTATTGTTATTTTTGTCCCTTTATATTATTATTGTTAAGTCGGTTGGGTTATATTGTGACTCCTTCGACTCCTATATATAGAAAGGAGGTTTTGTCATTTGAATCATCAAAGAATCATTCATTTGTGTAATGTAACGGAGGTTGCCCCCTTGAAGAGGCTGAATTCTAAGGCGTTGATCTATCTTTTCTATCTTTTTGTGAGCTAGTTTCATAAATTTTGGTATCAGAGCTTTGGATTCTAGGGTTTCGCTGCTCCAAATAAGTCATCGTGGCATTTTCACTATAACTTTTTTTCTACAAGGTTTTAGAAGCAAAAAAAAAAAACCATTTGAGATGAAATCACACTGAACCTCGATTCCAAATTTCAGAGCTTTTCGCACTATATTTGCGGAGATATGACCTGAGGAAGTTGGTCTTTTTGCAGACTTTTGAATTACATTCCAAACAGGTGACTTGGGGAAATGGTCATAACTTTCTCTCTGAGCATCGGATTGAAATTTCGTAAGAAGTTACAAAAAGAGGACGGACTGTAGTTTCTTATATGTATTTTTCAGAGCCAAAGGTCAAAACAAGAACACGTGGCGCATCGTACAAGTTCGCTCTACTGAACCAGTCTATAATCAGGTCATTGTGGGAGATTTGGCATAACTCTTCCTTGGAGAATCCAATTTGGATAAGACTGGTGGCATTGGGAAGAGGACACAAAGGGCTACTTCAGATCGCAATTTCAGAACTGGATGATCTGGAATTACAGAGATAAATCAGAGGCAATATCAAGCTCCGACAAAGTGAAAAAAGGTGTGTAGATTTTTTTAAATTTTTACTCAAGCTTGGTTTGAAAAATTATTTTGAAGGAATTCAAAGGGCATATAGAGCATTATTATCAATAACTGGTGCATCGAGGAAAAAAGTGCAAACACTTAGTAAGCAACCTGAAAGCTCTAGCATGACTCATGAATAAGAGGAAGAAATGCTACATGATATATCAAAATTACAAGACCAAGTGCAACAAATTTCACTCTCACAAAAGCTAACAGAAGCTAAGATAAATGGAATGTAATCTAAGATAAAGGGCATGGAAGCTAAGATAGATGATTTGAAGATAGATTTGAAGACAGATTTGAAGACAAGCATGGCAGATTTGAAGACAAATTTGACAAATTTTCTACAAGAACTACTTACTAATGGTGAAAGGGTAGTAAAGGAAACTCATGATGCAAACAAAAGAAATGTTAATCATGATTTCATAGACTCTAATGTTGGATCGAAGACCCACCATATTCCAAAAATTGATATGAGGAAGTTTGATGGCAAGGATCTCGCAACATGGATATTACAGATGGAGCAATTTTTCGATCTCAATAATGTGAAAAGCACACAAAAGGTGCGTATTGAAACTTTATATTTGGAACCAAATCAGTTTGCATGGTATCACTGGCTTTGCTCTCGTAAAAAAATTATCACTTGGGTAATTTTTATGGAAGAATTGACAGCACATTATGAGGATACAAAATGAAACACTTTGTTTAGCCAATTGATAAGTCTCAAACAAAAGGGTTCAATAATGGAGCACATTGAGGTGTTCCAAAAATTGAACGTAAGCGTAAAAAATATTCTAGAGGAGCATAGGATTGATGTTTTCATAGGGACTTTAAAGGATAATATCCAACATGATGTTGACCTTTGGGAACCTGATTCATTAGAGAATGCATTCATGTTAGCAAGAAAAATGGAAAGCGAAATTATGGCAAACAAGAAGCATACCACTCACAACTATAAAGATGGAAGTGTTTTTTCCCCTAGTCTTCAACAACCTATAAGGTTGACACCACAACAATTGGAAGAAAAAAGAGCAAAAGGGCTTTGCTATAGTTGTGATAGCAAATACACTAAAGGTCATAAGTGTGTTGAGAAGAAATTATCTACATAGATTGTGAAGAGGAAGAAGAAAAGGAGCAAGAAATGTCAAAAGAAGAGGATATACTCCTCGAACAAAGCCTAGATAAAGAATAAATGAATCCGACCATATCTTGTAATGCATTGGCTAGAATTACCACTCCTCAAACC
>APFE030896847.1:154173-169306 GCA_000404065.3 Pinus taeda | reverse complement strand
TAGGCGACAAGCTCCCAGTTCAAACAATATTGCTAGAACTTGATGAGGAAGGAAAAATTATATTGGAACTGGAAGCAGCCACAGAAACAAGAACTGGATAGCTACAAAATCAATCAATTTCAGAGTATCTCATCAAGTGGAAGAACTTATCTACTGAAGATTCCACATGGGAGGATGAGAATTTTATACAGAAGCATCCAGAACTACTCAAGCATTGAGGACAACACTTTTTTGAAGAAGAGGTGCATGTTAGGTCCCTATAATACTAGTGATTACCCCATTACTATTGTATTTGTATCCCTTATTAATATTGTTGTGCCCCTATTGTCCCCATATTGTTATTATTGTGCCCCATAGAATCCCTCTACTGTTATTTTTGTGTGTTTATATTATTATTGTTAGGTCGGCTGGGCTATATTGTGACTCCTTAGACTCCTATATATAGAAAGGAGGTTTTGTCATTTGAATCATCAAATAATCATTCATTTTTGTAATGTAAAGGAGGTTTCCCCCTCGAAGAGGCTGAATACTAAGGCGTTGATCTTTCTTTTCTATCTTTTTGTGAGCTGGTTTCATAACATAGAATAAGTTGTGTTAAGTCTTGTGATTTTATATATTGTTGATTGATTTTATCATGATGTATGGTTGAGTGGCTTGTTGAGTTGCGGAGAGTTTGAATCAATAGAGTTTATGTATTGTGATTGAGAAAAGAAGATTAATGGGTCTCGTATGAAAATTGGATGAAATGAGGCCTAAAAATGTTTGATTCATTTTAGGTGTTTCCTAATTTGAAAATGGATGAAATCTAGTCCATGAGAGCTTGAAGGTTGGGGCCTTTAGTAGGCGAGTGATGGCTTGTCAGCAACTAGTGGCTTGTTGATTCAAGGAGTGATGGCTTCCTTTGGGTTGTGGCCGGAGAACTTGGGAGTGTCATCTTTCATCCAATGGTGGCTAGAAAAACAATTGGGTGTTGATAATCTAATAGGTAGTGGCCTACAAGAGTTAGTGGCTAGCATAGTTGAGCGAGTGGTGGCTTCGAGTAGGTGGTAACCTGTAAAGTTCAAGAAGTAGTGGCTTCTATCAGGTAGTGGTCTAGAGTGAGTGGTTTCTTTCATGCATTGCAAACTAGGACTCACAGATTGGTGGTGGTTAATCATATTATGTAAAGAAGATTTTAATAATAAGAAGAAGTAGATGAAGGTAAAAGTATGGTGGTTTTTCTCCCGAAAGGGTTTCCACCTTATATCCCGTGTCTATGTGTTGATGGTTTCTTTATTCTTACTTGATCATATGTATTATTTCTCTTGTACATTGATTATGATTATGTTCATATATGTTATTGATGTATTGTGTTGCTAATGAATGAATGATTAAATTAATTAGTAATAGAAGGAAAAAAATTGATAAGGTGATCCATCTAGTACAATATTGATTCACTCCCCTTGTTCTCAATATTGTTAAGCTCCGAAAAATTGGCATCATATCTTCCAATAATTGGTATCAAAGCTAAGTTCTTTCGATTTCACCTAGACTGCTACAAAGTACATCCAGAATTTTTTTTCTTTGCAGATGGATCGTTGAGAAGATTCTGTACTCATTGCTTCAAATTACCAGATATGGAATGAAAAACTTATTTCTGAGTTAATATCTTGTGGATCTAATATGTGGATGTTAGTGTGTGAAGGATGCGGAAAGGATCCTCTCCCAACTAAGGTGATGTAGCAAAATTCCCATGAAAAATGCGTTATTTATGAGAATATTCATAATGTAGATCTGAAAAATATAGTGGATCTGACCGCGACAAAGGAGATATGTGACAAATTTTGGATCTTGTATGGAGGAGACAACAACAACAACATTAGAGGGAAGAAAAATGAAAAGAAGAAAAACAAGAAGGCCTCATAGAAGAAAGAGTCTCATCCTAATGAGATTCATCCTCCTAGTGTAAATGGTGCAACTTTTTAACAAGAGGAGAAATCAGAGAATCGAGAACTAGATGTATTGCGAAAGAATGGATCCAAAGGTAAAAATATTATGACTTATTTTTGAGTTAAGAATTAGATGGATCTGATGTTAGCCTTATTGAGGCAAACATTTAGTATGATGGTTGTGATCATATTGGTGCTCCTTTAAGTTGATTATGACTCAGCCATGGTTGTAATAGAGAAGCATACTATTGAGATAAGTAGGATAACAAATACATTCAAAGATGAAGAAAAGTTATTATATATTTTTTATGCAAAGGAGGTTGATCAAAAAGAAGAAATTATTGATTTGAATACCCAACTATAAGAAGCTAAAAGAATTGAAGAACTTATGAGAAGCTGAAAAAAAAAAAAAAAAAAAGGAGGTCTGAATTGAAAATCTTGAGGCTGAAGTTGTCATCATGGGAAAAGAGCTATAAAAGAAGGACAATTAGTTAAAGATAGAAAAGAGCACCGAGTCCTTGGATAGTTTTCTTAGGAGCTAAAGATCTTCCTTGATCAGATCTATTCTCAACTTTTAGAAGGGAGAATCTAGCTCATATATACATGTAAAGAACAATGGAGATCCTAAGATGTATATAGAAAATAATGGCACCAGAATGAGAAACAAGAAAGGAAGGAGACAATAGATCTAGCAATAACGAAGAATATAACCTCAAGAAGAACCTATGAATAGAAGACCATTCACTCCTAGTGTTTATGTTGGTAGATTTTAAAGGAGGATTCAAAATCCCTTTACTCCTTTGATGGATGAGATTGAATGCTACATCTACCACAACTATGGACATGTTACAACCAAGTGTAGAAGCAGAGTGTTTAAATCTAATCAATAGAGCATGCAACAATATGGGAAGCCAAGGATATCATTAGCCATCAAGGATACTAGCTCATTTTATGGTCATTTTTTCTCATGTAACATGTTTGGCCACAAGGTGAATGATTGAAGATCTCATGTAGAGAGTAGAGGCATGCCTTATGTAAGGCAGAGTTCTAGCACAATTACTAGAGGATTTGATCCCCCTGCCTCATAGCTTGGTCATGTGAGGTGTTATACTTATGAAAATATTGGTCACATGCCTAGAGATTGCAAGTTGTTTGGTTCTTCAAGGCAGATTCGAAAAAATTAGTAGCAGGTTAAGAGTAGGTTTGGCAGAAAATAAGAGGATAATGTGCATGCTAAGAAAAAACCTACTACATTGTGGAAGAAGAAGGAGGAATAGCAAGTAATGTGTGGTATTTCTCTATGTACTTTTGATGATCATGATTGATGGTACATATATAGTGGTTGTTCCCACCATATGTCAAGGGACAAGAGAAGCTTCCTCTCCTTGAGGAAGACCAAAGATGGCCATGCCATTTTTGGAGATAATATACAATGTGATAAGGTGTTAGGTAAAGGAAAGGCTAGTGTTGGTGATCTGAAAACAAATGCAACTGATGTGTTATTGGTTGAAGACTTGAAAGATAATTTCTTGAGTGTGATCTAGATGGTTGATGGAGGAAATGAAGTGATCCTCAATTCTAGAGGTTGATGCATGCATAAATAAGGGTCAAAGAGAGTAATTGACAACGGAATTAGGACATCAAACATTGTGTATGTGTTGAATGGAAGAGTGAGTAGATGAAAGAGATCAAGGACAATCTCTTCCTCTTCATATTTCGAGTACGATATATTAGTCTCCATTATAGTCGATTATTCTCAAAGCTAATCAAGAAAGACTATAGAAGTACAATTAAGGCCTATCATGTTGTGTTCATGGCACTTGTTGCAGCCTACTAAGCTTATGCCTGTGACACTCTCCCATAAGTGTGAAAAACAATACTACGAGCTTAAACCATGGAATTTTCCCATGGTTTTGGTGCAAATTGAAAATATTGATTGGGTTACAACATCAAGATGATTAAGTAAATAAGAGGATAATGTGCATGCTAAGAAGAAACCTACAACATTGTGGAAGAAGAAGCAGGAGTAGCAAGTAATGTGTGGTATTTCTCTATTTACCTTTGATGATCATGATTGATGGTACGATAATGGTTGTTCCCATCATATGTCAAGGGACAAGAGAAGCTTCCTCTCCTTGAGGAAGACTAAAGATGGCCATGCCATTTTTGGAGATAATACACATGATAAGGTGTTAGGTAAAGGAAAGGCTAGTGTTGGTGATCAGAAAATAAATGCAATTGATGTGTTGTTGGTTGATGACTTGAAACATAATATCTTGAGTTTGATCTAGATGGTTGATCGAGGAAACAAAGTGATCTTCAATTTTAGAGGTCAATGCATCCATAAAGAAGGTTCAAAGAGAGTAATTGACAATGGAATTAGGACATCAGACATTGTGTATGTGTTGAATGGAAGAGTGAGTAGATGAAAGAGATCCAAGACAATCTCTTCCTCTTCATATTTCGAGTAGGATATGCTAGTCTGTTCGAGTAGGATATGTTAGTCTCAAAGCTAATCAAGAAAGAATATAGAAGTACATTTAAGGCCTATATGGTCTCAAGGGGAATGCATGGAAGCAACATTAGAATACATGATTATGAATAGAAGAAACAACATAGTGTGATTGAGAGCTTGTTTGCATGATCAAGTCCAAAAGACTAGCACACAAATAAGAAGGTATATGAGATCAAGGGGAGCTATGCATGGTATTAGGGTTTTAAGGGTTGTATGTCATTTTTATTCCACTTACACTCATTCTTGTTTATAGCAACTTCATATGTGTTTCCATGACTAAAAGAGCGGGTATTTTAGCCATACATATGTATTTGGCTATTATTAAAAAATTGGTTGAAAAACCTTTATACTAGTCTTGCATGTAAGTGCATCATTTAGTTTAACCATGCATTGGAGAGAGAGTCACCTGTTTTATTGTGCAAAGGAGTGAGTCTTCTTTCAACTATGTGTGGCAATCTAGTTGAGAGTTACTTAGTCTAGGCATACATGGGAAAGAAATTGACTGTCCTAATCATGCATACGAGGAAGTCTTGTTTTAGGCATGCATTGACAAGAAGTCATCTATTCTAGCCATGTACTGTCATTGATATTTCCTTGTAATCCCATTAGGAAGTCTTGTACTATCATGTTTTTTATCTTAGTTGGTTGTGAAGTCATTGAGGTTGAGAAGTCTCTTGCATATTAAGGAGGAATATGTAGCAGCAAAAGTTTTGAACAAAAATGAACAAGTTGATTATGGATAGCCTACGATATGTTCAGGGGGAGCATGTTAGCAAGAGGAAGCTCATGGTGTTGGCATAGTTCACCTAATGACACATTTTTGTAGATGCCACAAAATTAAGTAACCATGTTGGATTGGTTTCTATTGTCTATCTTGCACAAGTGTTGCATCTAATTATATTACATCATAAAACAATTGATATTAGCATATTGGTGTTAGCGTGATGATTTAGTGAGGATTGGTCACCCTTTTCCATTGATGTCAAAGGGGCAAAGTGAGTTAGCCAGTAGAGTGAGAATGAGACCAACTAGTCATTACTTGGATGAAGATGAGTTTGGTAGTGTGGATGAAGGTTGTCATCAATGCCTAAGGGGGAGATTGTTGGTAGCATAGTGTTGGCATTAATGTCAACCATGGGGAGTCAGTGAATTGATTTGGGTATTGATGTTAATACGTTAATAGGCAATGTATGATCTTGATGATTGGGTTGATGTTCTAGAGGTGTTCACATGTTGCAAATATGCTTGAGGAAGTGGTGTTGAATTTGGTTGTAGATTTGGCTAGATAAGTTTGAGTTTTCCATGTTTCACAAGATTGTCACGATCTTCCAACTATCATAGAGTGACACTACCTGAATGTTATGATATTATCATGTTGTGCTCATGGCACTTGTTGTAGCCTACTAAGATTATGCCCATGACACTCTCCTATAAATGTGAAAAAGAATACCACAAGCTTAAACCATGGAAGTTTCCCATGGTTTTGGTGAAAATTGAAAATATTGATTGGGTTACAACATCCAAGATGATTAAGTAAATAATAATGGGAGATAATGTGTTGTAATCAATGCATATTTGATTTGGTTGCTTGGGAAAATGAGTTTAAATGGTGACATTATGGTCTTCACTTAGGTTTGAGAGAATGTGATTTGAAGTTGATGAATACTCATGTAATATAGTGCAATAGAGATTATATCTTGTGGTTGAGTATTAGAGCGATGGAGTATTAGAAGTACAATATGAATTGCATGTGCCTTGGATGGGCATAAGACAAAGATATAGTGCATATCTTCTACACCTATGTGAATGACAGAGGAACAAAATGATGTTGTGTTTTATGTAGCTAATAGTGTGTTTACATGGGTTAATCTCTAAATATGGATGTTGTTGATGTCGACATGTTTCTATTGCAAACAACATTGAAGGTATGGCTAAGTACTCCATACTGCAGTGATTTATATACATATATTTTGTCTTATGTTGAGGGCATGTAATGATGGGTGAGATTCTCAGTATGAGTGAGGCTGTTGTTATATTTTGATTCAAAGTATTAGATGGTACTCATCTCATGTATCTTGGCATTATTATGAGCATGTTGTTGTACTGACATCTTAGGTTTGATACTATATCTAAAGGAGGTTTTGATGAGTCTAGTGAGTTTATATGTTATTGGTTGAGTTTGTCATGAGGGGCTTGTTGAGTTGTAGAGATTTTGAGACAAAAGAGTTTATAAATGTGATTGAGCGAAGAACATTAGTGGGCCTAGTATGAAAATTGGATGAAATGAGGCCTATACATGTTTGAGTTATTGTAGGTGGATCTATTTGAAAATGGATGAAATGTGGTCCAAGAGATCTTGAAGGTTGGGGCCTTCAGTGGGAAAGTGATGGCTTTTCGGCAAGTAGTGACTTGTTGATTTAGGGAATAGTGGCTTCCTTTGGTTTGTGGCCTGAGAACTTGGGAGTGGTGGCTAGGAAAACTATTGGGTATTAGGGCATCTAATATCTAGTGGCCTACCTAGTTGAGGGAGTAGTGGCTTCTAGCAGGTGGTGTCTTGAAAATTTCAAGAAGTGGTGGCTTCTATGAAGTAGTCGCCTAAAATGAGTGATTGGCTGCATGCATCTTAAGTTGAGACTTGCACACTGGTGGTGGCCAATAACATGATGTAAAAAAGATTTTAATAATAAAGAAGAAGTAGATGAAGACTAACAGATGGTGGTATTTCTCTTGGAAGGGTTTCCACCTTATATCATGTGTCTATGTGTTGATGGTTGCTCATATGTTTACTTTATCATATGTATTGTTTCTCTTGAACAATGATTGTGGTTATGTTCAGATCTACTATTGATGTATTGTGTTGCTAATCAATGAATAAGTTAATTGGTAATAAAATATGAAAAGTCAATAAAGTGATCCATCTTGTACAATATTGATTCACCTGCGCCCCCCTTCCCTCCCTCCTCTCATTAGTGTCCAGCTCCCAACAATTGGTGTCAAAACTTCCAACAATCAAGGACCAAAAATATTATAATGTTTTTTCCAATGAAAGAGTTGACATTGTTTATTATGTGATTTTTTTCCTCAAACAAATATATAGTAATAAAACATGATAGCTCCATTAATAAGGAATACTTTTATATAGAAAGAGCTCACCAAATATATTTTGTTAATAACTTACAAGCTTATTCTTAATCATGCCATACCACATGCTTTTATGATTTTGCATCATCACAAAAACTAAGTTGCATATCTTCCATATAATTCAAAACTAAGATACCTAATTACTTTTATAGCATGTTAAAAGTACACATTTATATATTAGTTGTAATAACATTTAATTTATACATTTTTTCCCTATAACCAAATAGATTTTAATTTAATAAGAAAGCTCTACCCAAATGCTGTTTTTTATACAAAAATTCACCAAAAATAACTTGTCAAAGAAGTTGAAAGGTTATTATTAGGCATGCCATTAAACACATTAAGGTTATTGTTAGGCATGCCATCAAACACATTTTTATGATTTTTATTATCAAGTTAGATTGTACATATCCCTTAAAACCAAGAAACTGAACATGCTCAAATTATACATTTATATTATTTGTAGCAATATGTAGAAAAGTAGACATAATTGCAACTATTAAATATAGCTTTTAATATTTAGGTAAGCAATATACTTGCAATTAAAATATTTCAAAAAATTATGATGAGAAGTTCAATGGTCGTATTTTTTTGGTCAAAATTACCTAAAATCTAATAAAAATTTGATGAAATCATAAATTTAATCTATAATTTCGATTTATAAACTCTACACATTTCTAGTACCTAAAACTTTTTATGAACTTTAAATCCATTTATATATTCAAGAATAAATGGTGTAATAAAAAATTATTTAACAGAATTCCAACCACAAACTCTAAAACTTAAAATAATTAAAAGTCGGAAATTAAACGAGAATGGTAGACTTAACATATATGGAACAAGCAGTTTTCATGCATATAGTTTAGTGACCTTATTTTAAAAATTCTAAGGTCAAATATATGCGTTCCGTTCCAAAGTCTTTTCCCTTTCTTAATTTTCTTTATTCTGATAAAATTATTTTAAGTCAGATAAACTCGATTTTCATGCATATATTTTAGTGACCTTATTTAAAAAACCCTAAAATCAAATATATGCCGTTGCATTCCAAAGACTTTTCCCTTTCTTGATTTTCTTTATTGTGATAAAATTATTTCAAGTCAGATAAACCCAATTATTTTAATATTCGAATCTTCGAGGGCTCCATTGTCATTACGGATGTTGGCCGTGGCTCCTCCAATATTTAAAGAGTGCTGTCGCAGGTATAGGATGCTGCTCATTTCATTACAACTGGTAAGCTGTCTGTCACATATCCTTTATTTTTTGGATTTTAACATTTTTTCCCTAATCAGATTATATTTTTATTATGTTTAATATATTATATATTAGAACTATATTTTTTATTATGTTCAATATATTATTTATTAGGTTTAATATATTATACAATATTTTTATTATGTTCAATATATTACATATTGGAACGTGGAATTAAATTAATAATTTTTATTAAAAAATATCTTATCAAAACATCAAATAAACAGTAAAACAAAATATCTTCCTTTCTTTTCAATTTGAATTATGAATTAAATTTTCAATTTGAATTATGAATTAAATTTGGATGTGAACTCTCCCTACTTAATTGCTCAAGAAAATAAATTTTACACCAATCTTGACGTCAAGTCCAACACGCCATCTAGTCGAAGGGGTATCAGAAATCGCAACTCTACGTATTTTTTTCGATATTTTAAATTTTCACTACGTCACTATTTAATAAAATTTTCATAAAAGATTTATGACATAAATGCAAAACTAAGGTTAATTTTTCAAAATTTAAAGTTTCATTACATCATAATTTTAATTATTTTTTTATAAAATATTTAAACAATCCATGCATCACGTTTTTTTCGTCGAGACCTTAAAAATCTCTTTAAACTTATTAAAAAAACAAAAAAAAACTTAATTTTCTTAAAAATCTCTTTAAACTTAAAAAAAACAAAAATTAAAACTTAATTTTCGATAGAAAGATTCTCACACAATTTTAATAAAACATTAAAAAGGTCAAACTTCAATCATGATTTTAGTAAACAATTAAAAATTCAATCTTTAGAAATCACGATGTCATATAAACATTAAAAAAATCAACCATTACCAATTATGATTATGATTTTTATAACGTAAGAGGATTGTTTTTTAATATTAAATTATTTTATTAGAAAACATATCTCATAAAATAAAGATGATTGATATTTAATTTCACAACAATTTTAAATTAAATGATTATGATTATTATATGATAATTTTGATGTATTTGATATAATAATGTTCTTATAGGATGGATATGATTCAAGATTCGTGGAAGTTCCTTTTAAACTTAATTTACACAACTTTTTCAAGGTTTTATTTTCCTATAAAAATGGTAATTACTTTTTTGAAAATGTAAAGAAATGGTATTCTTTGCATTCTTTCTCGGGCATTTTCTACTAGGTGTTCTTATTGGGCATATTACAAATATTTATTTAAAAAAAATGTGTTTTTTTAGCTTCATCATGTTAAATTGTAGCAAGAAAATATTTATTAACTTGTGCCTTAGTCAAACGAGGAAATTCAAATTTTCACTTCAAGATGAGTTGTGGTAGCAAGAAAATACTTCTTTTGATTTGTGTCTTAGTCAAATGAGGAAATTCAAATTTCCAGTTCAACAAGTTGAGTTATGAGGAAGATAGTAGTAGTGAAATAGCCAAATCACTCAATTAAGTTAGTCAATTCGAGTTTGTGGGTTAGAAGTAGAGTTGTGTGCAAGTTGGTGGCTAAAAATCTAGCTATTTTGAGGTGTTATATGTAGGGAAACTCAGTTATCTAAGCTCTAGTATAGAATGGAGTGAGTATGAGTTTAGTTGAGTAGTTGTAAATGTTGTAAACTCAACTAACTCTCGGGTAACTAGTCAGTTGACTAAATATAGTCATTCATGCATGCAATTCAAATTGCCTAGTGAAGCTGGAGAGAAAAGGAATAATGTAATCATTTATTGTATTTGAGTGAGTGTATAGTGTTTGCATGTAGCAGGTGAGTTAATTTCCTCAGGGATTTCACAAGGAAATAGGAGGAAGCAGGAGGCCTATTTTGGCTAAGTACTTACCAGAGAAAACTGAGGAGGAGAACAATATTGCAGTGCAGAGTGAGCTTCAAGCATTGAAGCGGTCATTGTAATAGATCATTGTTATCATCTGATATAATATAAACAAAGGAGGGGTTTTTCCCAGTTGGGTTCCCTAGTAAAAACTATGTCCATTGTGATTGAATAATTGCATGTGCTTCCATTGTCAGTTTTCCTTCCATAGAATTTAGTCAAAGAAATTTATGTCTATTGATTTCAGTCTGATTTCATTAGGAACTGTAAATTTCGAGTTATTTCTACATGGTATCAGAGCTATTGAAAATTGCATACAAACCAGGTTCATGATCATCTCTCAAATAAATTTTGAATAGAAGATTGGTGGTTTTCTCCCACATTGGGTTTCCACCTAAAACTCTTGTTGTCCTCATGTGTTGATGTGTTTTTTATGTGTGATGGTTTATTTTATTCTTACTACTCATGATTAATGTTCAATTAAAGGCTAATGGAGTAATGACATACTAGTTAAAGTAAAACAAATGATTAAATATATGAAAAGTTAGTTAACTCGATATATGTTGTTTTCCTTCATCATAGTCATGTACATACGTTAGTTTACCTAATGAGGGTAGCGTACAAAAATCTGAATAATAAATTGAAAGGTTTAAGTGAGTTTTAAAATATTTATTAACAACCCCACCCCCCCTCTCAATATTTTTCCCAACAACAGTTGTATGCAATGTTGAATGGATAGATCATGTAGTAGCTTATGTCAACACCTACATGTGTTTGAACTTTGAAGGTATTATTTATTTGCAAGGTCCCAAATTCTTGTTCATCCCATCAGTGATAGAAAACCCAGCTTATGAATGCTAGAATTTGATGTTTCATTATTTTGCAAGATTACTAAGCATAAAGGAAGAAAGCATTGTATTGATGAAGTTTTAAGGCGGTTGCACTGGATCATTGATTTCAAGTAGCACCCTCATTTTGCACATGCTACATTTAGGTAGGATAGGAATAAACTCCCTTGAGAAGTAGTGTAGCATGAATAAGCTCCCTTGATCACTAAATTTGATTTCATGTTGTCATAAACAAATGACTTGCCTTTTGGTTTGTAAAAGACAAAATTATGCTTTTACTAGAAGTGGAGGCCATTCTCATATATGCATAAAAAAATTATGAGACTCTCATGCACTCCCAAGAAGAAAACATTTGTGAGTTAGAGCCTATGTTACTCTTTATTTTTGCATAGGGTTAATACTAGTGATTTATCATGAGTTAAATAGTTTGATGCTGGGAGGTTGGATATAGAAATGCCAGCTATGTTGCATGAAGGTTGGATATAGAAATGTCATCTACGTTGAAGGATTAACCTATTACGGGTTTCTCCGTCATGAATAATATGCTCACAATAGTCTTTGTGAGGAGTCACTGAAATTGTTCACTCAAATACAATAGAATGGGAAGACAATGAATAATTTCACCTTCTCCACTGGTTTTTAATGATGTACTAGTTTATGATGAAGTTCCATATAATCATCATTAAAGTTAGGTTGGACTCAATTGTTTTTGTGGAAGATTCTCTTGTTGACCTGTATACCAAATGTGGCAGCATAGATGTTAGGTCCCTATAATACTAGTGATGCCCTATTACTATTGTAGTTGTATCCCTTATTAATATTGTTGTGCCCCTATTGTCCCCATATTGTTATTACTGTGCTCCATAGAATCCCTCTATTGTTATTTTTGTTCGTTTATATTATTATTGTTAGGTCGGCTTGGTTATATTGTGACCCCTTAGACTCCTATATATAGAAAGGAGGTTTTTTCATTTGTATCATGAAAGAATTATTCATTTGTGTAATGTAAAGGAGGTTGCCCCATCAAAGAGGTTGAATTCTAAGGAATTCAACTATATTTTCTATCTTTTTGTGAGCTAGTTTCATAACATTTGGTATCAGAGCTTTGGATTCTAGGGTTTCGTTGCTCCAAATAGGTCATCGTGGCATTTTCGCTAAAAAAAAAAATTGCGAGATTTCAGAAGAGAAAAAAAACCCATTTGAGGCAAAATTGTGTTGAACCTCGAGTCTGAATTTCAGAGCTTTTCGTGCAATATTTGTGGAGATATGATCTGAGGAAGTTGGTCTTTTTGCAGACTCCTGAAGTTCATTCCAAACAAGTGGCCTGGGGAAAATCATCATAACTTTTGTTTTGAGCATGAGATTGACATTCCGTAAAAGGTCACAGAAAGAGAACGGACTGTAGTTTCCTGTTTATATTTTCAGCTACTAAGATCAAAACAGTGGTACGTGGCACTTCATACAAGTTCTCTCTTCTGGAAAGGTCTATAATCAGGTCATCTTGGGAGATTGTGCATAGCTCTGCCTTGGAGAATCTAAATTCGATCAGACTGGTGGCATTGGAAAGAGGACACAGAGGGCTACTGCAAGTCGTAATTTCAGAACTGGATGATCCAAAATTACAGAGATACATTAGATTCAATATCAAGCTCCTACAAAGTGAAAAAAGGTGTGTAGTTTTTTTTTAAATTTTGCATAAGCTTGGTTTTAAAAATTAGTTTGAAGGAATTCAAAGGGCATAGTAGAGCATTATTATCGGTAATTGATGCCACGAGGAAAGAAAATGCAAACACCTAGTAAGGAATCTTAAATCTCTAGCATGACTCATGAAGAAGAGGAAGAAATGCAACATGATATATCAAAATTACAAGACCAAGTGCAACAACTGTCCCTTGCACAAAAAGGAACAGAATCTAAGATGGATGGTTTAAAGAAAGATGTAGAAACTAAGATGGATGGTTTAAAGAAAGGTTTAGAAGCTAAGATGGACTGTTTAAAGAAAGGCATAGAAGCTAAGATGATTGACGTGGAAGCTAAGATGGATGATTTGAAGATAGATTTGAAGACAAACATGGAAGATTTGAAGACAGGCATGGAAGATTTGAAGACAGATTTAACAAAGTTTCTACAAGAAATGATTACTAAAGGTGAAAGGGTAGTAAAGGAAACTCATGATGAGAACAAAAGAAATGTTAATCATGATTTCATAGACTCTAATGTTGGATCGAAGACCCACCATATTCAAAAAATTGATATGATGAAGTTTGATGGCAAGGATCCCGCAACATGGATATTACAGATGGAGGAATTTTTCGATCTCAATAATGTGCAAAACACACAAAAGGTATGTATTGCAACTTTATATTTGGAACCAAATCAGTTCATATGATATCAATGGCTTTGCTCTCGTAAACAAATTGTCACTTCGACAATTTTTACAGAAGAAATGACAGCACACTATGAGGATACAAAAAGAAACACCTTTTTTATTCAATTGATAAGTCTCAAACAAAAGGGTTCAATGATGGAGCACATTGAGGAGTTCCAAAAATTGAACATAATGGTAAAAAATATTCCAAAGGAGCATAGGATTGATGTGTTCATAGGGACTTTAAAGGATAATATCCAAAATGATGTTCGCCTTTGGGAACCTGATTCATTAGAGAAGGCATTTAGATTAGCAAGAAAAATGGAAAGCAAAATTATGGCAACCAGGAAGCCTACCACTCACAAATATAAAGATGGGAGTGTTGTTTCCCCTAGCCTTCCACAACCTATAAGGTTGACACCACAACAATTGGAAGAAAAAAGAGCAAAAGGGCTTTGTTATAGTTGTGATAGAAAATACACTAAAGGTCATAAGTGTGCTGAGAAGAAATTATTCTACTTAGATTGTGAAGAGGAAGAAGAAAGGGAGCAAGAAAGGTCAAAAGAAGATGATATACTCCAGGAACAAGGCCTAGATGAAGAACAAATGAATCCGACGATATCTTGTAATGCATTGGTGGGAATTACCACTCCTCAAACCATCAAGATAGAAGGACAAATCAAGAAGAAAAAGGTAATAGTGTTGATTGATTCAGGAGGTACCCACAATTTTATTCATTGTAAGGTAGCAAAAGAATTGAATTCTTCTTATATCTAGCACCAGAGTGTCGAGTGATGGTTGCAAATGGAGGAACGATAAATTGCTCTGGAAATTGCCATAATATCAAGCTATCCATGGGATAATATGTATTGACTAGCCCAATGCTTTCCATTCCAATGGGAGGTGCTGATGTTGTACTAGGAGTCCAATGGCTACAATCCTTGGGTACAATAGCTTTTAATTTTCAAGAACTTTTCATCAAATTTTCTACGGAAGGAAAGGAAGTTGAATTAAGGGTATTGCAGGGAAACCAGGAAAGATAATCAGCTCTAATGGTATGACAAGGCTTCTAAAAAAGGAACAAAGAGGTGTAATTGCACAATTATGTTCGCTAGATGTTTCCACATTGGAATCATCTATTTCTCCAGATCTCCAAATAGTCTTGGACAATCATTCCAAGGTATTTGAGACTCCAAAGGTCTCCCACCTATTCGTGATCATGATCATGCTATTCATCTGATTCCAGGAAGTGTTCCTCCAAACATCAG
>APFE030896847.1:134159-150717 GCA_000404065.3 Pinus taeda | reverse complement strand
TTAAAGATAAGTTCCCCATTCCTGTCATTGATGAATTACTGGATGAATTGCATGGATCAATTTACTCACCAAGTTGGATCTTCGTTCAGGGTATCATCAAATCAGAATGAAGATTGAAGACATTCCGAAAACAACATTTAGAACTCATGAGGGTCATTATGAATTTTTGGTCATGCTTTTGGCCTTACTAATGCACCTTCTACATTTCAAGGTTTGATGAATTCCATTTTCAAACCCTTCCTTAGAAAATTTGTGTTAGTATTTTTTGATGATATACTAATCTACAACAAGTCTTGGATGGATCATGTTGAACATATTGAAAGGGGTGCTACAACTATTGGAGGAGAAACAATTATATGCAAAAGGATCCAAATGTTCCTTTGGAGTACAAGAGGTGGAATATCTGGGTCATATTGTATCTCATGAAGGAGTTAAGGTAGAGCCTAGCAAAATTAAAGCCATTAAGGAATGGAAAATCCCCATATCTATAAAGCATTTGCAAGGATTTCTCGGATTGACAGGGTATTATTGCAAGTTTGTTAAGAATTATGGGAAAATAGCAACACCTCTAACAACATTGTTGAAGAAAGATGCATTTTCATGGACTCCAAAAGCAACAAAGGCCTTAGAACATCTTAAAGAGGCAATGTGCCAAGCATTGGTCTTAGCTACACTAGACTTCACAAAAACCTTTATTGTGGAATGTAATGCTTCAGGAAATGGAATTGGTGCTGTTCTAATGCAAGATGAAAGACCCATTGCTTTTGAAAGTCGTCCAATCAAGGGAAAGTTTTTAATCAAAGCTATTTATGAGAAGGAAATGTTGGCAATACTCCATGCACTTAAGAAATGGCGACCCTACCTAATGGGAAGACACTTCAAGGTAAAAACGGATCATGATAGCCTTAAATACTTTTAGAACAAAGATTATCCTCTGAAGAGCAACAAAAGTGGGTCACAAAGATGTTGGGTTATGACTTTGAAATCATCTACAAAAAAGGGAAGCAAAATGTGGTGGCAGATGCACTCTCAAGAAAGGATGAGGATGTGGAAGCATTGTTGTGCGCCGTTTCTATTATCCAACCAGATTGGATAAACGAAGCAAGGGAGGAATGGAATAATAATGAGGAAGTGTGGGAACTTATTCGAAAGTTACAACAAGATTCCAGTACATCTGATACATTTAGCTGGAAAAATTATTCGTTATGGTACAAAGATCGCTTATACCTCTATAAGAATTCCCAACTCAAATAAAATATTATTCTACAATTACACGCTTCTCCCTTAGGAGGGCACTCATGATTTTAAAAAACTTACCACGGGGTTAAGAAGGAATTTTTTTGGGATGGCCTTAAATCAGATATTCAAAAGTTTGTGGCGGAATGTTTGGTTTGCCAACAAAATAAAGCTAAAACAATTAAGACAGCAGGTCTATTACAACCTTTATCCATTCCAAGCCAACATTGGGAGGAGGTTTCAATGGATGTTATCACAGGTTTACCCAAGTTCGAGGGAAAGAGTGTCATCATGGTGGTAGTTGACAGACTTACCAAGTATGCACACTTTTGTGCATTATCACATCCATTTAAAGCAAGTACAGTTTCTATGGCATTTACGGAAACAATTCAAAAGCTACATGGAAACCTAAAGATTATTGTAAGTGACAGAGATCCCATTTTTATTGGAAATTTCTGGACTAAATTATTTTCTTGTCTTGGTACTCAGTTAGCTCATCTTATCATTTTCAATCTAATGGGCAAACTGAGATAGTAAACAAATGTTTGGAAGGATATCTTCGCTGCTTTGTATCTGATAAACAGACACAATGGGTCAAATGGTTACCTCTGGCTGAATGGTGGTATAACACTTCCTTCCATACTGCAACAAAAATGACCCCATTTATGGCACTTTATGGATATCAGCCACCATCCATCGCATCATATTTAAGAGAAAATTCTAAGGTTCAAGCAGTGGAACTTCACATCGAGCATCAACAACAAGTTATCCAACTCTTAAAGGATAACCTCGTGTTGGCGTAGAAATAGAATGAAATAAAAGGAAGATCAACATCGTAGTGACATAATTTTTGATGTAGGTGACTGACTATTCCTGTGACTACAACCATATAAACAAATGTCCCTCAAGCAAGCTAAGAAGGATAATAAATTGTCACCAAAGTATTATGGTCCATACAAGGTTTTGTAAAAGATTGGTACTATGGCATACAAATTGGAGCTTCCTGCAGCTTCTCAAGTGCACCCAGATTTCCATGTTTCATGTTTAAAGAAGGTTATAGGCGACAAGCTCCCAATTCAAACAATATTTCCAGAACTTGACGAGGAAGGAAAAATTATATTGGAACTAGAAGCAGGCATAGAAACAAGAACTGACAGCTACGAAATCGATCCATTTCAGAGTATCTCATCAAGTGGAAAGATTCCACATGGGAGGATGAGAATTTTATACAGAAGTATCCAAAACTACTCAAGCGTTGAGGGCAACACTTTTTTGAAGGAGAGGGGCATGTTAGGTCCCTATAATACTAGTGATGCCCCATTACTATTGTAGTTGTATCCCTTATTAATATTGTTGTGCCCCTATTGTCCCGTATTGTTATTATTGTGCCCCATAGAATCCCTCTATTGTTATTTTTGTGCCTTTATATTATTATTGTTGGTCGACTTGGTTATATTGTGACCCCTTAGACTCCTATATATAGAAAGGAGGTTTTGTCATTTGTATCATCAAAGAATTATTCATTTGTGTAATGTAAAGGAGGTTTCCCCCTCGAAGAGGCTGAATTCTAAGGCGTCAACTATCTTTTCTTTATTTTTGTGAGTTGGTTTCATAACAATAGAAGAGGTGTTCTTAGTATTTAATACATGCATGCCAAATGTGGTAGCATAGAAGAGGCATGCTTAGTCTTTGATAATATGTTTAAACAGAGGGAATTTTCCCGAAACACAATGAATATTGGATATGTTGAACACGTTTATGATGAGGAAGCACTACATGATCTCAGTGGGTTATGAACCTACCTTGTTGATGTTGAAGGGTAAATGAGATGGAGTATAAAACAAATAAGAAAGGTGCATCAGGAAGCTGCAAATAATCTCGACCTTCCTCTGGATGAGAGTTTGAAACTATAAAAAGGCTCATAATTTGGACATGCATTTAGGATTGCAAAGAAAGATGAACCAAAAGTGTGAAAGGAGTTAAATACATAGGTTATTGTTTTAGAAACAGTCTTAGTTTCACAAGTGAAAAACATAAACGGCTTAGGGAGTAGCGGTATCAACTCCAGAAGTGGAAAAAGAGAGTAAACATAAAATATTCGAGAAAGAGAATTTAATGAGAGGATATGTAGTCTCCTTTATGTCTATGGAACATTTTCTTCTTTCATTTAGGTGAGATAAATGGTTTCGAGAATAGTTGTTTAATAATCTTGAGGTGTCTTTGAAGAATCTCATAAGTGTTATACAAGAAATTCACGGGTCTCAAAATAAAATTATTGATCAAGGTCCTAGGGGCAGGTATGTTGGTTTGGGCGAATATGACAAAGATTTGACCGAGATGGCTAGGCAAGAACCTAATTGTAGCACCATTTTATGTCTATGGAGCATAAAAGAGTTCTCCAAGGAAGGAACATCATCCTAGAATTCTATAACATGTGAGTACAAGCAAGTTAAGAGAATTTTAAAAATGGATTCATAAGAACTCCCCTATAGTGATTCTATATCAAGCATGATCCTACACTAGGAGCAAAAACCCTAGTGAATTCACTATTATCACAATTTTACATAGATTTCATTGAATATTGTTGAAACTCTTGCACTTTTGCCTGATTTATTCACTTTCTACATTTGAGTCTATCAACTTTTATTTTCTCTTTTGATATCCCATTTTCATTTGATTTGTGATGCCATCTTTCAATATATACATGATTCAACTTGAAATCATCAATCACAAAAACACCATCAACTATAGTCACTTTAATCCTTTATCAACTTTTCCCATACCTAAAATTTCAAGCCATGAATGCACAAATTTTAGGGCATAAACCATTTTATTGCCTATTTTCCACTTTTTTCACACTGAATAAAATTTACATCTAAAAAGAAAGATGTGTTTACAGTTCATCCTAGATTAATGACAGCTAAAGAAAAAATACACTCCACTAATAACCATAAAATTATAATATGGCCGCAAGGAATTACAATAATGAGAAAAGGCAAGGAAAGAAGCATTGAAAACAAGGAAACAGTTAAAATAGTGAGCAAATGAAAATTTTATGAAGCCTTATTGATCGACCTATGACACAAAAGGTAACATTGGTTCACTAGTGAGGTCGACAGAGTTTAATCCAACCACTAGGTTGTATTTTCACTATGGTTCATGCCACCTAATTGGCATAACACAAAATCCCTAGGCGATTATGGTAGAATATTTACCATTCATACTTGGGACCTAAGCAAACAGAAGTACCTCATGAGAATGTTTCTTGCAATAATTCCTATAATTAAAAATAAAAATAAAATGCAATTAGCTATCTCTCGAGTGGGTTTAGAAACCTCTAGAAGCTTCTCCTATAGCACAGAGCCTTAATCTTGTTTATCTAATTCCACATCCATTTCCTTGGGATCCAATTTATTTTCTTTGGGACTCTTGGGAGCATGGGGTGTAGGCAAATCCGAGGCCCTTTTTGGGATGCCCTCAGCTTCATCTTCCTCCATTGAATCTTGAACATATAGAACGCCTCGTTATGTTGTGCTTGTCTAGACGTATTTTGAAATTGCAAAGGGAGGTGGTGGGCTTGGGGATGGGCCATCGCCTAGGAGTGTGGAGAACCTTGTGCAAATTCTCTATGCAAAAGTGAATCACCATGATTGGAGGAATCGAGAATCCAATCTCTTGAATTCAACCAAATGTATCAAATCATACATTTGATTGCATGGTTGTACCTTCACTTCTCCTCCTTACCTGAAAAACTTTGCAATGTGAGGCAAATAAACAATTTTGATATTTGAAAGATAGAAATGCCATGAAACCTTGAATGGAATTTAAATGAAATTCATATGTGTTTTTCAAGTGAAATTAAATTTCATTAAATTAAATGTGTAAGTATTTTATTTTGGTTAGTAAGGAAGTGTCTCTAATTTTGTATAAAAATTGTTGGGTCTTTATGCTACCAAACATCATTTGAGGGGATTCTGGTTGATTTTTCAATTCAATCATGTGATATCAAAAGTGAATTATGGAAAAATCAAAATAATCCCCGTGTAGTCAAAAAGTGCAACAAAGTTGTATTGTCATGGTAATGATCAATGATAATTTCCAATGAAATGTTTGATTTAGTAAGGATAAATAATCTACTGAGATTTTCCATGATGTTCAGTATAGGGAGTCAACATGGGAAAGGTGATAGTTTGGCTCCCACATGCTTAAGAAAATTGATATCTCTTTATCCATAACCATTAGGGGTTGAAAAATAGCATAAGCTCTAGAGCTAAGTTTGTTCCAACTTAGCTATATTTTGAACCAAAAATTGTTGTTGACCTCATGGATATGATAAAAATTTGGTGGCTTGTGGGATAGTCTTGCCATGAAATAATGGAGGTACTAGGTAGGTTGGAGGAACCATTTTGGTGGAACTTTTCCATAAAAAAGACATCTATCTTGCATAGTTTGAAGGAAAATCAACCCATGGTTGTTTTTCCTTAAAACTATGAATTATGAGAATCCATAGTTTTAAGGAAAATGTACCTAGTGGATTATGATTGTAAGGAAATCACGTTAGAATGACTCACCTTGTTTATGTTGAAGCTCATATGGATGTAAATCTTGAGTGAATCCTAGCAGCTAATAGAATTCAATAAAACTATTCTTTCAAATGGGAAATCCCTACAATGGTAGTATGCTTGAAATTATATATTTCCATTCTATGGTTTCATCATCTTAAGAGGCATCTAAATACCCTTGGCCCTAAACCCCTTAAAACCTAACCTATTAACCCCTAGCCCCTTAACCATTGAGCCCTAGTATATTATTATTAACCCTTAAACTGCTAACCCCTTACGCCCTATACCCATAAACCTTAAACCCTTTAGCGCCTAAACACTAATATAAATATACATCTTATGTCTAATTATTTTGTTCTTAACTTACTCCCAATTTTTGTGTATGTATAATACATATATAACGAAATAAATAAATAAAAAATTCAATAATTAATATAATAAAAATTAAAAATAAAATTAATAATTAATAAAATTAAAAATTAAAAAAATATATATTAAAATTGTAAAGTTGAGTAGTTAATTTATATATACTTAATATTTTGATTTTTTTTTAATTTTGATTCTATTTATATATTTAATAATAATATAAAAACTTATAATAGATAATTTAATCATAATTATTAATTGCATTTCTAAAAATAAATTGTATAAGTAGTTAATAGTCAATAAATATTGTTTTATTGATTTTATATAATATATAATTTAAAATAAATTAAGGGAGTTTTTTATTTTTTAATTTGTTATTGCCAATATTTTTGAGTATTTGGTTACTTATCTTTCAATAAGTATATCATTGTGACCCATGAGGTGTAGAGTAGTTGGTTTGCATGGGGTTTAGTCCATCCAGGTCACAGATTCAAACCTCATGGGGAGGGGTTGAGGATGGAAGCTACTTTACGTGAATTAACTATCCCAAGGGGCATTAAAGCTCGACTAAGTAACATCCTATTGCGGGTAGATCATTCTTCTTCTATCCAATAAAAGGGCTAGCCCTGCCTTAGGCTTAGCTTAGTCACAAAAAAAAACCAGGTATATCATTATGATCTCCTTAAATTAAGGAAGGTACTATGTTATGTCATTAATGAAGATTCACTAACAAGAAACACCACGAAACAACTAACTTTAGAACTTATAGCCAAACAATCAAGAGTTAGAATAGAGTTATTAAGTGAACATAGTAAAAATAATACACATCGGAGATATCATATATACATGGCCCATACATATCAAGCTAAATGTGGTAGCTAAAGCAACCCCTTCCTACACCTAGTTTCCTAGATGGACAAGGCAAGTTTCATCAAACTAATGATATATCCATGAATTACATATAGATCCATATATCTTAGTTGCAAAATAATCAATGTGATAAAAATCACAAGGGTTGAGATGACAATCAAAATTTTAAAATATCCTCTAAAAACCCATATAGAAAGTGGGGTAACATGTCTTATGACATCCAACTTGTGATATACGATGGGAAATCCAAAAAAGTCAATGACAATGATGATAATGATCATCATATATTGATGACTTGGATGATGATGCTAAAGATAATGATTGTGATTATAACAATGATGACATTTAAAAATTGGGAAGATTGGCCAAGGATATTAGCATCATCATCATCCTCATCAACATAATCATTATCGTCATCATCATCATCATCATCATTTTCATTGTGACCACCATCATCTTTATCATGATTTTCATTATCATCTTATCCTTGGAAGTTGGGATTGATGCCTTAAGGTTTTCTTAACACTTAGACCGAATTGATTTCAAGTGATCTAATCTAGGTTTTGACGGTTTATTGGAAATCATATGTACTCCATTAGGAGATGTATATGCATTGTAAGGGTGGTGCAAGTTAGTGATGAAAGGAAGGTTATTCCTCGAATTTGGATAACCACCTCTGTGGTTTTGACCAATTTTCTTAATTATATAAAACCTTAACCCTAATAAACATTATTTTCAATCACAGACTAACCTTAGCTTCCATGTATGAGATAACTATAAGATGTTGGTGTATGTTATACACCATAACAAGCATGAACCAAATGTTAATGCCTAAGACCTGATCATTAGTAGCTTCATGGATCATAAGAAACTTGTTGACTCTAGTTTTTGTATGAACTACATATACGATATAGCCTAATGCTATGGTTACATAAATGGATGAATGTTGGTACAATGTTAAGGACAATGTCTTACATGCCTCAAAGTGCTATAGATTCATATGAAGACTCTTAGCTGATTTTTGGTTGCTTCTATTGTCAATGCATTTCTAAGTGAAACTTATTTGCTCACTATCCTTTAGCTAGCATGTGAGGGTGTTTTGTCTGTTAGTTGGGAATGCCAATACAAATGCCAGTAGTGGGAAAAATTCAATGGATGTTAACCAAAGAGATGTTGTCCAACTGGAAAAATATTAACTTTGTCAATAATCAATGTTATGATAGATAGATAATTGACCTAGTCAAACGTTGTTTTTTTTAAGAACATTCAATTATCATCTCATATCTAACGAACAAAATTATCATTAGATATCTGACTAACATATCGTTGGATATCCAAAGATAATTGTATTTGTCGGATATCTCAAAAATGTAAGGTTTTTTTTTTAATACATAAAATATTTGCAAGTAAAATCCAATAGTATCACTAACCTACCAGAATATAACGTTAGATTTTCTGCCAATATGTACTAGTGGGGTTAGCGGTTATGGGTTAAGGATCAAAAGTTAAGAGGATAATGGGTTAGGGTTTAGGGGGTTCGTGGATTTTAGTTAGAGAGTTAGTGGCTTGAGGTTTAATGGGTTATGAGTTATGATTTATGAGTGTGTGGGTTAAGGGATTATGGATTGGGGGTTAATGGGACAGGTAATTTCATGGTTATGGGTTAAGGGCATATGGGTTGTGATAATGGAGCTCCTAATCACCTTATCACAACTTTTATGTAGAATTTACTACTGTGGACAGAATTATCCTCCCTAGACCTAGTGGACTAGTTTAGAACAACAAAAATAAAATAAGTATAAAGTTCCCCTTAGAGAAATGGAAGAATGAAAGAGTATTACTTGTAATCTATCACAAGCTCTTCTCTCCTCTTGACTTGTAAGATCCAATCGTAGCTTCGATTGTTATAATTAGAACCT
This sequence comes from Pinus taeda, assembly GCA_000404065.3. Classification (NCBI taxonomy): domain Eukaryota; kingdom Viridiplantae; phylum Streptophyta; class Pinopsida; order Pinales; family Pinaceae; genus Pinus; species Pinus taeda. Next base: position 141,764 of record APFE030896847.1, on the reverse strand, counting down.
TCACATATAATCGACACAAGCAAAACATCTACAACATCTACGTAGCATTATCCAATTACTCTATTTAATGGATCAACAAGGCTTTGAAATATATGAATGTAAATATAACATAACACATATAGGAAAACAATGTAATTTTTGTATTAATATGAGTAGGAGAGAGTTTACAACCAAGGATAGTAGTTGATCTTGTATAGATATCCCCAAGTTGACTTCTCCTTCCTTGTCACAAAGCACACCTCAATGTCACCCTAATTGATGAAGATGATGACTTTCTTAGATTCAAGGAAGTAAAATGAGGGTATGGTTAGTCTCAAAAATCCAACCCTAATGTTGTATATGGCTATAAATTTATAGGAGAGTGTGGTACTTTAGGAGTTCTTTTCCATTTACCAATCTAGGCTCGAGATCTACTCTTAATGGGAGGATGAGCTCAAGGGATAAGAGGCGAAATCGCTAATGTAGGATCATATAGGATTCAAAGTTCTTATCCAAGGTAAATGGTTGAAAAAACTCCCAGAAGCTTCTAAAAGAGGAATCTTTAGGATTATTTTTAATTTTTCCGAATTTCTAGAATCAGTGCACCCCCAAGAAGGGACAACCTGTTGTTGATCAGTGTTGATGTAGAACTGAGCAACTTGTTTCTAAATGAAGGTCCCTGAAGTGCCAAGGTGCATTGGGCCTTAAAATCACTTATTTGAGGTAGTCAGACCAAGAAACTCAGTGATTTTGAATAGTCATTATTATGGAATTGTGTAGGGATGATGACAAAGTATTCGTAGATGTTGACTGATCCGATTTACATGCATATTGACCAGATGTGACAAAATGGCCTATAAAAACCACTATTGGGGGTTCCCCTCTAAATTGCTCTAGTTTCCTTCCCTTTAGGCCCCTTACCCCATATGACATAAGGTATCAAGATGCCTTCTCATTCTCTAATGCTAGGCTTATAGATCTTAATAAACCATGCTTGGACCTCCCCTTGCCCCATTCAATACACAACAGGATACCTCTTCCACCTTTTTAGTGGCACCATTCAATTTCTCCTAATGTTATGAACCCCCAAATTTGGCCCCAATTCCCCTACAAATACACCCTTGGCCCCCCTTGGCTAAGGGCTTAAATGCATTAGGGTTTATGGATTGTGATAACAAAGCCCCTAATCCCCAAAACTATTGGGGGATCCCCAGTCTAATTCAATTTCATGATACAAAAGATAAATTGAGAGTAAAAGACAAGGAACTTGGAAAATTGAAAGTAGTTGTTGAAGAATTAATGGAATGAAAAGTTACCATTGGTGGAGTTAATCCAAAATCTCCAACAATGTGAGAATTACATGTGTAGACTCTTTAAAAAAAATTATATGTTTGACAATAAGGTTGAGTTTGACCTATGTTTTCTCCTCTTAATATATCTTCTTTCCCCACATATGTTAAGAGTATTAGTGTAATTTTTTTTAGAAACAAATCATTCTTAAAGAACAATTTAGCATTCTCACTAGATGTAAAAGGGAGATCCAAATAGAACATGACCTTGGTAAGCTTTGTATTGAAGGCACAAAAAAGGGGATGAACCTAGATATGGAAAGCTTGAATATTGCACCATTCATGTAGTTAAGTACTGCTTGTGTCAGTTTTGAATACTGTGTAGAAAATTCTATAGATTCACAAGCTCGTGTAATTTACTAAAACAAGAGACAAGAATCTACTTCTACTCTTTACAGTGGAAGCACATAAATATCAAGAAAAACAATAATCGTTAAGAGGAAGATAATCAAAGGCACATAACACAATAAATATCCGGGGAAATTCATAGCTCAAAACCCCACTATCTGTATTGTATATATTGGAAAATCAAGATGATATTACAATGCTTTTTCTCTCAAGAACAATCCCAACACTCAATAAAATCAATTTCCAACTCACAAGCAAACTCTTAGCCAACACTTAGCCAATTCTCCTGCTCTCTAAGCCCCTATTTCCTTGTGCAACTCCTATGGTTGATTAAACCATCTTAAAGGGAAATCAGTGCACTCAAAACTACACAATCCCTTCAAGGATTGGTTCCTGATTACATGCACTATCAGCGCAATTAAGAAAAATCTAAAACAAATAGTACACTGTCCCTGCACTCTAGTCTCAACTAGGTCTTTCTAAAAATCGACATGCATGAGTTTCTGATGAGGGAACCTTTAGTTAAATGGAGTAGCACTAGTTGAGTGCAGTAATGCATCAATTGACTATTAACTCATTATTAGTTCCTCAAACAGTTTGGAGCTAATTTAACTGGACTTAACTCAGTAAACTGAGTTAACTAATTACAACTCATATTTAACTCTTCCTAGATCCCTATAATATAGGGAGAACATATACATGTCTTCAAAAAGACTTCCAACTCAAAATTCATAAGTTAACTAAGTCAACTCACTCTAGTTAACTATTACGAGTTGCTATGAGAATAGAATTCGATTTTAATTCTGAGTTAAATTCAAGGACAAATTAAAATAGAATTTATGGATTCCATTTTTATCATTTCTTGTTGCTATTTTCAACACTCCCTCTAAACAAGAAAGAAATTCAACTTGATCTTGATCCTGAACCTTTGGAATGTTCTGCATGAAACACTACTCTCTAGTTTTATTGCTCCAACAACTACAGAAACAAGAAAACATCCAACCTAAATCAAAATGATGCCTTTGTCATCAAAGTATCTGATTTTTATTGCCTTTGTCGACTGAAAACTCTGCGCTTATGTTGAATCTGCCTTTCTGCACTGTTTTCAACCCTCTCCGCACTCTTCAGTATATGAATGTTATAGCCTCTGTCACTCTGATCTCTGACTACATCAATATCATTGATTCCTCCGCTACTATGTACTTTGGGCTCCCATAGCAAGGTATGATCCATGAGATAAAATCACTCAATGGATCTTGTCCAATTTCAACCCTCTTGGGATTATCACTTCACATTGCCCCACCTCACACCTAGAGTTATGGCTGCAAGTGATCCATCTGCTCACTTGGCTCGAAATTTCCCCCTATTGGAGGTCTCTGCATGACTACATGCCTCCACTCGGTCTCCTCTCAGCTTCTCCAATTGTGATTGCTCCACAATTTTCTGAGACTGCTTCTGAGGCTGCTTCTTCTTTGCTTGATTGGATCTCTCCACTCGATATCCTCTCAGCTTCTCTAGTTGTGGATGGTCCACAACTTCCTAAAGCTGCTTCAGAGGCTTCTTCTGGGGTTGTATGTTGAGATTTAATTTACTCTCCCTCCCAACCACCAAGTCTCTAACCCTTTCCTTGCTCCTCAAGGCTTTGCATGCATTTTGAACATCAAGAGCATACAAGTTCTTGACCCGTGCATCGATTTGTTTCACTTGTCCCTTGGTGATGTGTTTAAGGAAAACCTTTCCCTTACTAAAAACCATAACATAGCCATGGTATTCCAATACCACGACTGGAACAATATTCTTCTTTTGTCCTAGAACATACATCACATATGTGATCCTGAGAGGGGATCTAGACTCCCTATGAAATGTAACCGTACTGATCTCAGTAGCTCTATACCTCTCGTCCTCTCCAAACTCTATGCTCTGCTTGAGGTATTTCTCCTCAAAATCACTAAAGAGATATCTATTCCCCATCATATGGAATGAGGCATCGTTGTCAAGATACCACACACCTCCCATGGCAGTGTCGGCCATGCATGCAATGGGAGTGAAATCAAGTTTGAATTGTGAAGATAGAGCTTCACCAGTTGTCACTATTGTTGGCTCCTTCTTACTTTCTTTCTTCTATGGGCAGTTCTTGGCATAGTTCCCATGCTCATGACAATGAAAACACTTGATTTTCATCAAGTCCATCTTCTTTTCGCCCTCCTGCTCGCCTTGGGACTTCTTTCCCTTGGCCTTATTTTCCTTACTTGCTAGGGAAAAATCCTCTTCCACTTCCTTGGAAGAGGTCCCATCTCTGGTGTTCCTCCTGATCTCCTCCTGCATCAAATCAGACCACAGTATTTCCCAATCTGGTAGCTTCTCTTGACCATTGATAGAGTCCTAATAACTATGCCAACTCTTTGGGAGTCCTAGAAGAGAAAGACTCACCATATCATCCTTAGCAACAATGATTCCAACACTTCTAATTTCATGACGACATTAAGTGAACTTGGTCAAGTAATTTGGAATTGAGTCGCTTGCCTCCATCTTGATTTTTTGGAGTTTATCTTTTAGTGCCAAATTCCTTTGGTCACTGTTGTTCTAGAAAAGGTCCTTAAATGCTTTCCACATAGCATTCATAGTTTCCTTCCGATGGAGACTCAAGACAATGTGGTCTCGAACTCCCTCAAGGATTATCCACCTCACCCTCTCCACACACTTCTTCCATTCGGCCATATTCTAAGCATCTAATGTTGGTGGCTTAGTAATTTCCTGATCAATGAATTCCTTTAAGCCATTATCCTCCAACATGGCCTCCATCTTGTCCTTCCAGGCTATATAATTCGAGTTTCCATCCAAGGCATACTTGAGCCGCAAACCGTAGAATGCCATTTGTCGATCCTGAAGTATGTATCGCAAATTCGAATTTCACATGTAACCTTGAACTCAAAAATTTGAAATCTCCTCTAGTATATTGTTCTCATCTCCGATACCATGTAGAAAATCATGTAGATTCACAAGCTCATGTAATCTACTAAAACAAGAGACAAGAATCTACTACTACTTTTTACAGTGGAAGCATGTAAATATCGAGCAAAACAAGAATCAACAAGAGGAAGATATTCAAAGGCACATAACACAATAAGTATCTAGGGAAAGCCACAACTAAAAAACCCACTATATGTATTGTATATATCGGAAAATTGAGATGAGATTACAATGATTGTTCTCACAAGAACAATCCCAACACTTAGTAAAATCAATCTTTAACTCACAAGAAAACTCTTGGCCAACACTTAGTAAAATCAATCTCTAACTCACAAGAAAACTCTTGGACAACACTTAGTCAATTCTCCTGCTCTCTAAGTTCCTATTTCCTTACGCAATTATTATGGTTTATTAAACCATCTTAAATGGAAATCAGTGCACTCAAAACTGCGCAATCCATTCAGGGATCAATTCTAGATTGCATGCACTATCAATGCAATTCAGAAAAATCTAAAACAAATAGTACATTGTCACTGCACTCTAGTCTCAACTGGGTCTTTCTCAGAATTGACATGCATGAGTTTCTGATGAGGGAATCTTCAGTTAACTAGAGTAGCACTAATTTAGTGCACTAATGCATCAATTGACTGTTAACTCACTATTAGTTCCTCACACAGTTTGGAACTAATTTAATTGGACTTAACTCAGTAAACTGACTTAACTAATTACAACTCATAATTAACTCATCCTAGACCCCTATAATATACGGAGAACATATACATGACTTCAAAAAGACTTCCAACTCGAAATTCCTAAGTTAACTAAGTCAACTCACTCTAGTTAACTATTACAAGTTGTTATGAGAATAGAATTCGATTTTAATTCTCAGTTTAATTCAAGGACAAACTAAACTAGAATTTCTCGATTCTATTTTTATCATTTCTTGTTTCTATTTTCAACATACAACACTTTGAGCAAACTAAGCGAATTTGAATGTTGTTTTGAGCATTTTGTGGATAGAACCATTGAGAAAGACTATAGAATTGTATGGGACTGTTGCCATACATTTGGTAAGAGAATGACGAGTATTAAAGGATGATGATAGCTAAAGGGACATCATTATATCCTCTTTTTTTCTTTTGAGTGGAAATGAATTATATTAGGGTCGTGCATGAATATGAGCTTTACTTTATTCTTATGAACTTAGATGCATTTGTGGACATCAGAGGATTGTATTGTTTCCCTTTAAAAGCAAATAAATGGAGGATACTTGGGGGAAATGTGACTGTCCATAAATGTAGATCAGATTCGGGGACCTTATGGATCTTTTCCTTAGACCCTAGTAGTGATTGGAGGTTTTATTTGGATGGTTTAGCAAACAAAAACCTAATATGATCGAGAATATTAGTGTTTGAGAACCTATAGTTAAGGAGGAAGGCTTAGGGGTTCTAGGAGTTAAGGGGTTTAGACGTTTAGGAGTCATCGGTTAAGGGTAAAGTGTAAGGGTTTAGGGCCAAGATATTGGGTCTAGGGGGTTTAGGGGTTAGAGGTTAATGACATAGTTTTTTAAGGGCTTGAGGGGTTAAGGGTTAAGCACCAAGGGCTTAGGGGTCACAAGATTTAGGGGTTAAGTGCTTAAGGGTTATGGGATTTAGGTGTCAGTGGGTTAAGGGGTTAGGGGTTAGGAGTTTAGGGGATAGGGGTTAAGGCTTAAGTGTTACAGTTTAAGAGGGTAAGGGGTTAGGGCTTGTGGGGTTTAGGGATTCTAAGTTAGGGGCTCTGGGGTAAGGGGTTAGTGGCTTTGGGTTTAAGGGATCAAGGGGTTAGTATGTTATGAGCTATGAGTGTAGGGCTTAAGGGATTATAAAATTAGGGTTAATAGGATATGTAATTTAGTGGTTATGGGTTAAGGGCTTATTGGATGTGATAATGGGACTGATAATCCCCATATCACAATTGTTGGGGGTTATCCTATCAATTTCTCTTGTTTCCTTCCCTATAGGCCCCATGCCCCTATGCCATCGAGTCCTAAGGCCCCTTCTCATTATCTAATGCTAAGATTATAGATCTTTGTAAACCATGATTGAACCTCTCACTTCTACCCATCAATGCCACCCTTATGTCCCCTTGCCCTGTTAAATACACCAAAATATCCCTTCCCCCAAAATTCATGAGAATTGAAAATTTGGAGGCAACGATTTAACAACTGCCTCTAAAAGTTTAATTCTCATAGATTTTGTGGGGGGGTTGTCCAAAACTACCTCCAAAAGTTACATTCTCATTAATTTTAAGGGTCGTTTGGGGATTCTAAGTTAGGGGTTAGGGGTTAAGGGGTTAGTAGCTTAGGTTTTAGGGAATTAATGAGTTAATGGGTTATGAGTTATGAGAGTAGGGGTTAAGGTATTATGTTTTGGGGTTTAAAGGGATAAGAATTTAGTGGTTATGTGTTAATGACTTATGGGTTATGATAATGGGGCCCTTTTCCCCTTATCACAACTATTGGGGGTTTGCCTATCAATTTATCTCGTTTCCTTCCCTCTAAGCCCCCTAGCTATTATGTCATGAGGTCCTAAGGCCCCTTCTCATTCTCTAATGCTAGAATTATAGATCTTAGTAAACCATGATCGAACCTATCACTTCTACCCATTCGTATTTCCCTCATGTTCCCTTGCCCTGTTCAATACACCAAAAGATCCCAATCCCACAAAATTCATGAGAATTGAACATTTGGAGGTGGTCATTTAATAATCACCTTTAAAAATTCTATTCTAATTACTTTTTTTTTGGGGGGGGAGGTGTCCAAAAAAACCTCCAAAAGTTACATTGTCATGACTTTTAAGGGGGGTTATCAAGAAATCCCCCTTAAAAGTCACGAGAATTGAAATTTTTGAGGTGGTTTGGACACCTGCCAAAAAAAATAGTTATGAGAATTGAACTTTTAGAGGCAATTGTTAAATGA
>APFE030896847.1:118425-133800 GCA_000404065.3 Pinus taeda | reverse complement strand
AGGGGAAATTATTTAAACCAACCCCCCTCAGCAAAAAAAAAAAATCATGAGAAAACACTTTTATAGGTGTTTGTTATAACCTCCCACCCCTAAAGTTCAATTTTCATGTCTTTCTGGGGTTGGAGGGGGGATTCTAATAACCGCCATGAAAAATATATTTAGGGGAAATAACTTAAAAGCCTACTCCAAAAGTCGTGAGAAAACACTTTTAGAGGTTGTTGTTAGAAACCTCCCAAAAAAGTTTAAATTTTCATGATGTTTTTGGGGTTTTCAAAAACCGTCCCTAAATCTCTAAAAACGCTTTTAAGAAAAAGTGCTAAGTTGTGTGAAAGAGTACCAATGCAGTATTAGGGAGTACTAGGGAAACACAAGGGAGCACTAGGTTAAAATTCATGGAAATGAATGAATATGAGGGTGTGCCAAGGAGTGTCAATGAGTGGTAGGTGTACCAAGGAGGAAGTGACAAGGTATGCCAGGTAGTGGTAAGGAATGCTAGGGAATACCAGGGGATGTCAGTAAATGCGAGAGTGTACTAGGGAGTTATATGGTGTGCTAACATGTGCCAAATAGTGTCAAGGCTTTCCAAGGCATGCTAGGTTCTAAGGCATGCCAATATGTGTAGGATTCTATGATGTGCCAACATGTGTCAATGAGTGTCAAGGTAACAAAGGAGAGAAATAAGATAAAATGAAAAGAAATGATCACATAAGAGGGTTATTGAGCGGTGAATTTACCTTTTTCAAAAGGGACATGTTAGGAACAATAAAAATAGGTTCCATTACATGTCATGTGACAATGCATGTGCTAATGTATGTCAATTCTTGCCAAGGTGTTCCAGGGCATGCTAAGGACTACGGGTCATGTCAACACATGTTAGGAGAGTGTTATGTTGTGCTAGGGCATGCCAACATGTGCATTGGCATCCTAGTCATGGAAATATGTTCTATGTATAAATGTAACAATCTTGGGTTTCTTTTCCATGTAAATAAATTAAGTTAAGGTAGTGGGACACATATTCCAAGATGAATGGATGGAAAAACATTATAGTGGGAATCACTTGTGGTTTATTATTGGCTATGGAAATTGTAATTTACATTGGCGAAAGCGAAAAGGCAATAAATGGAAATTAATTAAAAAAATAAAGGAAAATAGGAAGAAAGGAAGATGAAGAGACAAAAATATGCATGCAAAGGAAAATGAAGGAAAAGGAAAAAAAAGGAGAGAGAGAACATTATACGCTTCTCTTAGCTACTCTTAGTTACTATGGATCACTTCTTGGTTGCTAGGGGAGAATTGGGGCATTCTCTTAGACATTGAGGAATTCTCACTTGGACTTGGAGAGAGAAAGCACTTGGACATAAGTAAGCAAGCAAGCAAAGGAATTCATGGACAACGAAGAAGAAGGTTAGAAAAGAAGTTATAGAAAGAGAACATTGCAAGTAACAAGATTCATGTGTGATTACCTTAATGAGATTTGAATGCATGGTACATGACTTTGGTTATTTGGTTACTTTGTTATCATTGGCATGGGATTTTCCTAGATTGGGAGTGTTTTCAGCCTTGCCTTGTCATTTCCTGGATAGATATGATGTAGTAGGTTCCATGTTTTGGATAAGCTTTGGATGGCTAGTATATTTTGAATCTTGGTTGAGGAGGTCTCAGGAAAATTCCCAAGGGTTGAGAGTGGAGATGGTTTTTCTCTTGGAACTATTGATGGATGGGCTGATACAGCAAAATTCCTCTTGGTATGGTGAAGAAAGTGGAAGCATCCAAGCTTGTTTTGGTGTTAGTGATTTTTGGACCAGTTTAGATGAAATCACTATGGTTGAGGGTAGAGGTGGTTTAAGCTCTGGATCCCCTAATTGGTTTTATTTTGGTTTATCCCATGTGATCCCACATTCATGCTTGGAATATGGCATGGGGGTGATTGGCTAAAAGAAAGATTTTGTTCAACCCAATCTATGGTCGGGTGGTACATGGAAGTCCTTAACTTAGTTGGCTTTATGCATATGTTTTTATGTTTTATTTCTTATTGAGATCAATGAGCACATGTATTGGTTATTGTGTTAATTCTTTGAATATTTTGTCTTGCATTCATTGTTGTTAAATGTTGGTTATAAGCATGGCATATTCTTGTTGTATAATGTGCTCTTATTATGGATCTTGCTTATGTCTCAATAAATTATTGAATGGTTATGTGAATGCATGGGTTAACTAGTGTTTGATGCAACTAGATTGAGAGGGCATTAAGCCTTCTCGATGATTCTATAATGAAGCTAAAGAAACATATTCATGACCTATAGTTACTATCTTTACCATGTGTTTGACGAAATTTTTATCATGTGTTTGGAAAGTTTGGACAAGATCTTATCCTTAGTATTTATTATACAGACTTATCATGATCATAGACTGCATTCTAGACAATTTTGGGTAGTTGGTCTGTAGCTAGCCTTGAAAATATGGAATGGGTATTATGAATGCAAGCTCTTAACTAATAAATATTGATTATAGTTGCATGGAGGAATGCTTATGCATGTGGTTGGAGCCTTATGGTTGCATGAACTAGCCTGCATGCATGTGGTTGGGCTGTGAAGTCGGGAAAAAGGAAAGTTTCAACTCAAGGGAAGATCACCAAGGGTTGTCGTATGACATTTGGGTGATTTGGTATCCATGTGAGGTTGCAGTAATTTTTTGGTTAGCATACCCCACTTCCATAATTGGAAACTTGGTTGTTGGGTCATGTCACATTAACTCTCAGCTCATGTTTATCTTGAAGAGCTTGTAAAAGTGGGTAAATGTGGGGTGGCGTGTTAAAACAAAGATGTTCCAAGACATGTGAGGTGCCAAGGAATGTTAGTATGTGCCAAATCATGTCAAGGTGTGCTATAGGAGCATTGAGGAGTGTTAGGTATCTCTCATTAATAGAATTGACTGAGCTTGATTATGTATTAAATAATATGGTTCCTACGCACACTAGTGTAACTTCGTTTAAAAATGATTTGATAGATAATAAACCTAATAGAGATGAATCATGTGTTGAATCATAGGAAAATTATATTCTTAGTACTTGAGGGAAATCATACACACTAATTAATTCTTAACAAATTGATTGACTCTAACCACTATGGCTCTAGAAACATAATAAAAAAGGTTCCATAAAAATGTTCTTAAATTATTATATTTTGACAAAAAAATATAGCAACAATCACATAGTGTCATCAAAAACTCATTAGAATTATTAATGATGGTGAACATTTTTTTACTGTCACCAAAAGCAACCGAAAAGAGCATTAGTGGGAGCCAATAAAATATCGTCACTAGAAGTTTCATCAAAGAGAGAAATAGTGATGGGCCTTTAACAACCCTCACCAAAAGTGTCATTGAAAATGGATTTGGTGACAAATATTAAAGGACCGTCACTATATGCACTTACAATGATGTTATTTTAAGGATCGTCACCATATGCAACATTGGTGACGAACCTTAAAAGTACTCCATAGGCATGACCCTCACCAATGACCTTTTCATTGTAATGACACCTCAACCTCCGACTAAAATAGATTTCATGATCCAGGTTGTTGTTTGTGGTAAGAATGTCCATTGTTCTGTGGTAGACGAGGAATCTTCAACTTGTATTATGTCCATGTATTACTGGAAGGCTATTTGTTCTCCCCAATTAAGTCATTCACTGACCACTCTGAAGGATTTTTATGGAAAAACCCATAAGTCATGTGGAATTTTGAATTCCCTATAAGTAGAATTAGGCGGCAAGACTGTATCAGTAGAAGTTGAAGTTATCGACAAACCACTAGATAATAATCTTTTAATGGGTTGTACGTTGGGTTATGCCATGGTTGTAATTGTTTTGACATATTTTAGAATGACTGATTTTCCTCATAAAGGAGGTATAGTGGCCATTGATCAGCTCACTTTATTTTCTATTGATTCTTCAATTACTAGAAGCATCCCTCTCGTGGGAGAAACCCCTCACCTATATTAGCATGTCGAGATTGGACTGCTTAATGATTCATCTCTCATGGGAATCTTTTCACTTCCTCCTCCTTCACTTCCAGAAAAATATACTTTGGTTGCCTATATTAATATGATATCTTCTTATACTACTCTAATTGATCTGTGGGTAGTGGCAGATAAATGTAATATCCACAGGTTTGGTAACTATATGCCGTTCAACCCCATTGAGCTTAACTACAAAGCCATCTATTCGGCCAGTGCAACTTATTCTGATCCTTCCTCTTCAATCAATTGGGTTGATCATTCCTTATATTATGGTACATCCTCTGATCCTTTATCAAATACATTTTCTATTGATGAGAACATCATAGAGATCATGATCTCGAATGATGTGCCATGGGACGACCATCATCATCGTTCCTCCCTTCCAGATTCCTGCGAGGATAATATTAGTGAACTTTATCAACCCAATATTGTTTATTTGTCTATGAACTTTGCATCCATCTACGATGTTGATTCTAAGATGCATTTGTCTAAAATTAAAGAGACTATCCCTCTCGACATTTCAATTAAACCCAACATTGTCGAAAATCTACATATCACTGTGACTTGTTCTCTCGATGAGTTCAAGACTTATAAAGCTCTATTATAGGTGTTTAGAGATGTTTTCTCCTGGTCTTATAAAGAAATGTCAAGTATTGATTTGAATATCATTGTGCATGAAATTAAGACGTATCTTAATGTTAAACCAATTCGACAGTGCCTCAGTCTGGTCCATCCCAAGAAAGCTTCAACTATTAAAGCCAAAGTTGAAAAAATTCTACTCGTTGGTTTCATCTATCCTATACATTTAACTGATTGGGTGTCTAACATTATTCTTGTCATGAAGAAAAAAGGAAAAAATTGTGTGTGTTGATTATCGAGACATCAATCATGCTTGTCCGAAGGACAATTATCCCACCCTATTCATCGACTAGATTGTTTATGATTGCACCAGTTGTGAGATATTTTCATTTATGGAGGGATTTTCCAGTTATAATCAGATCAACATTCTCTTGGTGGAACAACATAAAATTGCATTCATTTCCTCTGGGGCATGTTTGCATATCGAAAAATCCCTTTTGGATTGAAGAATTTTGGGGCTACGTTTCAACGAGAAATGAATTATGCCTTCCATGAAATAAAACATATCGTACAACCCTATTTGGACAATTTTCCCACTCATTTGAAACATCAGGTTGATAACCTGATGCATCTTAGGGCCATATTTTTACAATGTAGGCATTATAACATTCAACTCAATCTACGCAGGTGTGTGTTTTTTTTTAAGTTATGATTGACTTCTTTATTTCATGGTATCGAAACATGGAATTCGTATTGACCCATTGAAAGTATAGGTGATAATTGGTCTGCCTCCTCCTTCTTCCCTCCTTCATCTTCAACGACTCCAAGGGAAGGTTAACTTTCTTCGAAGGTTCATTCCCAACTATGTTTAACTGAACAAATGATTTACTCATTTGTTAAAGAAATGGGTTCCCTTCCATTGGGACGATGTTGCTCATAAGGAATTTGATGCCTTAAAAGATGTATTGATTCAGGCATACTTGTTATATCCCCCAGATTACCAATGCAATTATTCGTGTACATCACTATTGCAGTTACTACCATTTATACGATACTAGTTCAGAGGATGTTGTAGGAACTGAACACCCTGTTTATTAATTTAGTCAGAATCTCAATGATATTGAAGTCAAGTACACTCATGTCGAAAAGTTGGTTTTGGAAGTTATCTAAGTTGTCCAGAGAATTACATATTGATCTGCAAGAATATGGTTGTTTCTGATTGCAAACCCATGATGTACATCTTATCGTGACAATTTTTGGATTGTCATCCTATAAGAGTTTGATTTGGAATTCATCAAATCCAAGTCGAAGAAATCCTCAGCTTTTGCTGAGCTAATTTGCGACCTTCCCACTACCGAAACTGAAACGACGTCTAATGATTCTATTCAAAACGATTCACTATTCTTGATCTTTTCATCTGACCCATGGTATGGAAACATTATTATATATCTCCAAACCCATACTTTCTAGTCTGACACCTCTCACTCTAACTAGTGAAGTATCCGATATCAATCAAAATATTACATTATAATCGGTGACACCCTTTATCGTCGCAGTATCGATCTGGTTTTTCAAAGGTGCCTCACTCATGAGGAGGTCAAGAGAGTATTAAATGAATGTCATTTAGGGGCGTATGGAAGACATTTGTCTGGTTATGCCACCGCATAGAAGATCTTACATGCTAGTTACTTTTGGCCCACCATATTTTGTGACTACATCCTCACCATCCAAAAGTGCATGCATGCCAGATATATGATTATAAGACCTGTGCTCTGCCCACTCCTTTGCATATTGTTATCTTCATTGGTCCTTTTGTGGAATTGACTTCATGACATGTAACCCTCACTCAGTTGAGGGGAATGGATATATCATCATAGTGATTGAATATTTTAGAAAGTGGGTCGAGGCGATGCTTACATACAATAATACCGGTGAAACAATTGTTCTCTTTTTATTCAACCATGTCATCACATGGTTTGGTGTTCCACAAGTTGTAATAATGAACCATGGAAAACATTTTCACAATCACATGATGTCTGAACTAACTGCCAAGTTGGGACTCTCATGAGAGCTCCACTCCCTACTACCCTCAGGTGAATGGAAAAGTTGAGGCAATCAATAAAGTTATTGAAATAATGCGTCAATGTATGATAGGGGTCCACAAATCGGATTGGCATCTTATTATTTATGCACCCTTGTGGGCGTATTGAACCTCCATTAGGACTTCTACCAAGTTCACACCATTCCAATTGGTTTATGGTCTGGAAGAAATCCTTCCAATTGATCTGAAATTTCGTCTCTCAAACTTGTTGTCGAACTCCTCCCTACCACTTTTATGGAAGAGGAATGTCTCTTACATCTTACGTGTTTATATGACACCTAGCATAATACCACAATAGACAATGAAGCCCATAAGAAATTTATTAAGGCACAATATGACAAGAGTTTCAAGCCTTGTGTCTTCTCGGAAGGATACCTTGTCTTTTTATATGACCAAGAGTATGTTAAATTAGGATTGGTGAATTTCGAGCCAATGTAGCTAGGTACATACATTGTCAAATGTGTTCTTGCTAAAGGGGCCCATTAGCTGGTTGATTTCGATGTATTTCCCTTGGTGTAGCCTAGAAATGGGCTATAGCTTAAGAAATACTATGCTTGAGTTTTTGCATAGTGCACTGTGTACATGTTGTATATAGGTGTGATTAAGTGTGTTTGCAGTGTGTTTCCCTTCAGAGTTTCCTATGATTTCCCTCGAACCATATGTTGGTTATGCTAATGGTGCTAGTCATAGTATTCAGAAACTTTCTTCTGCAGCATGGGCTATATATGATCTGAATGGTGAGTTAGTGAGTTTATAAGGTATTTGTATCAGTCACTCCACAAATAACATCGTTGAGTATAACACAATGATCGAGTTATTTTCTGATGATATTTCCCATGGTATCCATTGTATAGCTATAAAACTCTACTCACAACTTGTAGTAATACAATTTACTAAGTTCTATTCGGTTAGAAGTCCAACTATGTTTCTCATGTTCATGAGCATTTTTCTTCTGGAAATATATTTTGATATCATCCAATATCAACATATTTCTAGAAATATAAACACATTGGTAGATGCATTGGCTAATCACATTTTAGATAGATATTTGCAACACATGTAAATTAAATTCATTACGCATCACATACATTGAAAGAGATAATCAAACAACAAGAAACATTGAATATATATATATATATATATATAAAATAATACTATATATATATATAGATAACAAAGTTTGGTTTTACAAAATTTGTGTCCAAGACACATGTAGCCACATGGCCTAAAAGATACATGCAGTCAAAATATAGCTACAATCCTCCTAGTATACTAATCATGGTGCTCATGGTAGCACACCACTGGATGATCCGTATTACATAGTAGTCATCTAATACAGCCAGGCATGCCAATAGCATTTCGTTGCAGTCTCATAGGAAGCTCGTCGACCCTAGTCTCAGTTATGCCATGGGTCAACCCCTCCATGTGATGCTCAACCTCTACAAGGGTCTTGGCCACATTGTGATCCTATAGTACCTATCTTCCTGCTATAGCAACATGTATTATGGTTGGTGCCTATTGTGGGTTTCCTGCATGATGAAGATAAGAAGATCCCACAGGTCGAACAGGTCCAATATCTACATGTAAAAAAATCAATAGTTTAGTCTCGGATACATAAAAAATAAAAAAAAATAAAATTGTAAAACTTAAAATCCATAAATGGTCAAAATGTTTTACCTATGGCACCCCATCACTTTCCGTAACGAAGCATGATCTCTAGGTAGAAATCCATCCCTATGTATAAATAGTATTCTATCATAATGAGTTGCATGCACAACCATCTAAAGAAGGTTGATGTGAAGCTCACTAACGACGAACATGCATGTATGAACATGAGATCCACCCATATCATCATCCGTGGGACTCTTGGATCTACGTACTTGAGGGAAATATGTTGTGGCCTGAGCAATGGAATCTGCTCTAAGGAAAAACAAACCAAGATCGAACCATAGAAAAAGTTTTTTAACCATCCATCTTTTTCCTTGGTTAACTGTTATTTCATGTTTACCAGTACTCTGTCACTCTAGTTGAATACTAACAGATCCATACATTCTATATTATATTGCATATGGGACTTATTCACCACATGTAGTTTCACATTATTGTCCAATCTGGAGATGATAAGAAGGATCATTATTAAAGGAAAATAGACCACATACTTGATGTCAATTTTTCCATCTTTATTCGGTTGGGATCTCAATATACAATGTGCATTGATGTAATCATTGATTGTGTCTCCACCACTCCTTGAACTAGATAAAGAGATGGGGGCACCTCACCTTGACAGACCAATCAAGAAGTATATATCTTCTATTATATCATCTTGTGGGTCTCTTTTAGGATAGTACTAGAAATTTTATTCTAGAGGCTCACTCTTTCTTTCTTGACTATGAAATTGCCTTATATACGTTGCAAGTGTATACTTCACAATGTCGACTTGCTTGTTTCAAAGTTTTTGCACATACTCTCTTATGTTGTTTGTTGTAGCCAAGGAAAATATCTAAGTTATAGTGGCTAGGCCTATTATTTGGATGGGGCTCCTACTCCAAATGACATGAGGTCTAGTTGGGAATTCATACTGGGGAGACCCCTTGTGTGTTCAGACTTCCAACACCATCAACAATTTCCATGTGAAAAGGTGTGTTCATTCTGTTAGAAAATTATATATTATAGAGCAATGGAAAACATAAAATATTGCATAAATCTAAACAAAAAAATGCATAAAACAAGAGAGACACATATATATATGGTTCACCCAATTTGGGCTATGCCCACAGAGAAATAGCCAATCCTTCCTTTATATTATCCATCAAAATGAAGAGATACAACCTACAGTAGATCTGTTGTAATTTCCACTTTTCTCTCACTCAATCTTCTATCTCTTTATTACTCAGAATACACATCTATGCAGCCGAAATAAAATTCCCTTGTATATAGTGAGGGGTTACCTTCTAAGGGAGAAACCCCTAAATTAAACATAAATTCTACCATCATATAATCTACCTAATGAACGACCCAGATTGTTACAGATCCATTTGGGCACATCAACCCCAAATTACAGATCGATACTATTAGGGCCCATCAACCCCTATTGCATTTGTGACATGCCATAAAGAAGTTAGTTATCAGAATGCCTTACTTCCCAAGAAGTTACATCACTAAAAACATCCAAAAACTACCTCTAAGAAGATTAGTGTAGGTAGGCCTTCATTAGGGTGCACTACAATGCAAACCATACACTAACAGGGTGCTATGTAGTGCACTTGGTCCCTCTTTGGCATGCATTGGGAAAATTTGAATGAACTTCTTTGAGGGTTTGAAGATTCCTTATCCATTGGAAGCCTCTAGAAGTTTCTCAATGCCACCTACACCTTTGATTTCACATTTGGATGAGGAAGGGAATTAGGAAACATAAATACCCTATCCCTTCTTCCATGGAACTGATTTCTAAATTTAGAAAGGCATTCATTATCACCATTGATGGCATAACCTCCTTCACTCACCTATAAAAAGATCACTCATCTAAGAGATCAGGGGCTGAAAAATATTGAGTTGTAAGGAGATACTGGAGATACGAGATTAGAATTGAGTGCAAGTATTGTAATAGTGTTGGAGTGTCTTGCTTGTCATGAAGTGAAGAGGGATTGAATTGGAAGAGTGTCACTGGATCGATCACATATGGGTTGTAATATTTCCTCTTATCAATAAAGTTTTCAAGACTTTTTCCTTGTGCTTCTGTTATATGTTAATGCTTTCATATGTATATCATGTTCTTGATTCCATGTTATTTATAATCAATAGATCATTATCATTTGCCTTGATGGGTTTTTGTTTATGTTTGTGTAGATACTTTCCAAGCGGCTTAAGTACGGAAAGGAGTAGAAAGATCGGTCAAGGGAGACAAGGATTTAGTGAAAAATACAAGTAGGTTTCTCTTCTCGTTTTATTTGTTGATTATAGAAAAGGTAGAGATTACTTTGTATGTTGTTTCTAGACCTGCTACTAGATCTAGAGGGTTAGACATTTGTCCAAGAACACTAAATATTCTCGAAACAAATTGGTGACCCTGTTGGGGACCATTTATCCATCTTAGTAACTTATCAACCTCTTAAGACATTTCTACATATTGTACTTGTGGTCGTTTATTGATTTCAATCCTCTTTCATTGAAAATTGAGTTGAAACTGTGACAAAATTGCCTTCAGAATCACTTACTATCATCAATGCAGTCTAATGGAGGACATAGTGCATTGTAGTGCACTTCCCACATAGGTTCAGTGCGATCCATCACACTGTCTCTAAATGTTGCCTGTGTTGATCCCTTTAGGGTCAGTTCCCCATCTAGGAACTGAAAGTTTTTGCCAATTTTCTCTTATTTGAATGAGTTGCTGAATGTCAATGATGTTTTGACTCTAAAAATAGATTTTCATCTCCTTAATTTGGCCCTATTTAGACTAGATTGTTAGATGTTTTTTATGTATTTGTTTTATCATTTTCAATCCACTGTTGAAAGGTAGTTTTGATCGATTGTTTTGTCGATAGAAAAGTTTCATAAAATCGTCATTTTATTTGAAAAATGAAGTGTCGTAAAATCTTTCTTCATAAATAATTGATTGATTTACTTGTGCATTTGATTTGTATTTTCATTTAAGGTGTTAAAAATCTTCATTTTTTAAAAAATCGAAAGTGTCATACAGTCTTCCTTTCCCTTTTAAAAGAATTTGTCACAAATCCTCATTTTTTATGAAAATAGTTTTGAATCATTTGTTCATTAGTTTTTCTTATTGCATCATTCACATTAAGAGAAACTGAAAAGAAATACATGAAATTTTCATTTTAGAGTTTGAGTTTGTGTGTTCAAAAGCAATGGTTTAGGGAATTGCATTAGTTTGTGCTCTTTGTTGCTTGTTCAAAAGGTACTTGTATTCTCTATCCCTCATAGCTAGGATTTTCATTGTTGAAATAAAATGGAAAGAGTGCTTCTCATTCTAGTTGCATTCTTAGGAATTTCATAACACATCACACAGTGAACTTGAAAGAAAATTTTTAAGCAAGATCAACCTAAAATTTACTTCAATTAATCTAATAATGCATTGGAACTTAATGAAAAACATCTAGAGGTCTAGGCTAGAGATGTGTTCCGGCGTCTTTAAACCTAGTGGTTGTCGTTTTCACTAAGGCTGGGTGATTCCTCCTCTCTGATTTGATAAGTGCCAGTACGGACTTGTGCTACCTGTACTGTCGAGTATATGGTGGTAGACCTCAATAGATTGAAATCATTTATCCCTAGGAAGTTGAGTCTGCCACCTTACCGATCTCAATGCACCGAACACAACATTCGGGAAGATTGACTGGCGTACGTAAATTCCTTGGTCATTTCTCTTTCATTTATCACCAAGGTGTATATTGCAGTTTTGCGATTTGTCTGGTAAACCCTCTTGTCTAGAATCTCTAGAGTAGTCAATTTCGTTCCTTTTCAACTCTTTAAAAGTAAAAGGATCATCTGAGTACTTGTCCTTTCAGGCTCATTAAACATTGAAGGCGACTAGAGTCATCTTTTGTTTTTTCTCGACTCTTTAAAAATGAAAAAGCGAAGTTGTGTTCCACTGTCATAAAAATCATGGAAAATTTTAGGGGCGAATGTTCGCCCTTTGGCAAAATTAAGGTGTTTTAAATTTTTAGTGGGCGAATATTTTGTATCATAGTACATCTTTACAAATCACCTCAAATAGCCCACCTTATTTTAAGGGAGAGGGTAAAAAAGGGAAATTTAGCCCTTGAAATTAGGAGTTACAACCTTCCATTCGCCCATTTTCAAGGATAGGTTTTATTTAAGTGAATCCATCGCCCATTTCAAGAATAGGTTTTATTTAAGTGAATCCTATGGGCCAAATACCATATTTATAAAATAGGTATGGTAAATTAATAAAAATATAAATAAATGAAAGGTGTGGTAAATAAATAAAACGTTTCTTATATTTACTCCATAAGTCACCTTATATACATGCAAGGGTGTAAACAAATAAAAATATAAGTAAAGTGGAGGTATGGTAAATAAATAAAACATCTTTTTATACTTACTCAAAAGGTATGGTAAATAAATAAAAAATATAGATAAACTAGATGTATGGTAAATAAATGAAACATCTTTTTATACTTACTCAAAAGGTATGGTAAATAAATAAAAATATAGATAAACTAGATGTATGGTAAATAAATGAAACCTCTTTTTATATTTAGTCCATAACCCTCGTTCTATTAACGAAGGCTCAAGAAAGAGGTTTTATTTAAGTGAATCCTATGGGCCAAATACCATATTTGTAAAAGAGGTATGGTAAATTAATAAAAATATAAATAAATGAAAGGTGTGGTAAATAAATAAAACGTTTCTTATATTTACTACATAAGTCACCTTATATTTACGAACATCAAAAAATGCGTTATATTTAGGTGAAACTAAGGGAAAAAACTATGGGACAAATACCATGGACAGATTATTATTAAAAACCGATGCAAAAAAAAATTATTAACCCTAATATTAGTATTCAAAAAATAAAAATGGCAATGGTATTCACCCAAAATGGCACATGGTATTGACCCATGGTATTCACCTAGAATGTAGCCTATTTAAATGGGGGAATTAAACCAGCATAGATCCATCTTTACTCTGGATCTACTAACCCCCGATAGGTATCAAATATCGTGATATGCAATCTAGCATAGAGTGAAAAAATATTTGATCCCAATCGGGGCTTGGTGGATCAAGACTAAAAATGGATGTTGTAATTTAATGTATGTTAAACATTTTAGCTTGGTTAAAATAAAAAATAAAATAAAAATCAATTATTTTATTAATTTTTATAGATTACTAATAGTAATTTTTAAGCTCCAGGTTTATGATAACCCATGGTATTGACCCATGGTAATACCATGGTATTCATGTGAGCATAGACTATTTAAATGGGAAATTCTATCATCTTAGATCTATCTTAATTCTGGGTCTACCAAGTGCTGGATAGATAGATTTCATCCCCCTAAGAGTGGTAGATGTGGAGTTAAGATGGATATATGTTGGTTTTTATGATAATGAAGATATTAAATAGACTTAGGAGATTAAATTGTAGAAACATCTTAAGGTGAATGGTTAAAGCATAGACATTGGACAAGTATATTTGTATACTTCTATTTTAAACTGAAACAAATCCAAGGCTAAAAGGAATGGATTGATTGCACTAGTCATCCTTCTATAAATTTCCAACATAAGCTGGAGTAAACAGATTGTAATTTGGGTAATTCTTCTAACTACAAACAGGAACATACTTGTGTATTGGCAGGGTGGTTACGAGGTCCCTAGAAGTGATGAATTTGAATTTTTCTTGGTTTTATATATAGTATTAGGTTTTTTCTCATGCTTTCTATGAATGACACGGGTGAATTTTATTCTACACCCACTAGGTTATCGATATGTAATTTCGGTAATTTTGATTTCAAAAGATATTTTAAATAAATGCAATGATTTCATTTGTGTATTCAATAAACACAATACTCTAATGGAATTCTGCTTTTGTGTTTTACCTATACAGATTTCATGGAGAAGTATTAGTGGTGTGACATCAATTGTCCTCAAGCAGAGGCTTTAGTTTTACTCTTTTCTGGAAGCAAATACTTTCTTCCAACATTTTTGAGTTCCACGAAAAATTTGAAAGTCCTAATAGTATTCAATTATGGGTTCAAGAGAGACATAATATTCAATTATGGGTTAAAGAGATCCACACTGAATGATCTATCGGCATTATCTTCACTTAGTTTAAGACTATTCACTTGGAGGGGTTGCATGTGCCCCCACTTTAAGAGCATAGTAAAGTCATGTACAACTTAGAGAAGCTATCTTTAAGTTTTTAGTGAAGATTGGAAGGGTTCAATAACACCTGGTCTAGCATTAAGCTTCCAATAATGCTAGATTTTAACCTAGAGCACTTTTGTGATTTGGAGGAGATGCCCCCTTGTATTTGTGACACATCTTCAGTTGTGAATTGGACTATTACTAACTGTCATTTCCTTTGAAATTTACCTGATGACTTAGGGAACCTCAACTCTTTAAGAATGTTAAGGAAGGAAAGAAAGTACATTATGGTAAGTTCTCGTATGATTTTCAAGTTTTTCAGTAGGAAAGTACATTCCGTTAATGAAAATTTGTCTTGATAGAAAGGCCCAATTTCAAATTCTAATGCTTTCAAAAAACATTGTATAACTGTAATGTTTCTCAAAGGAAAGCATATTTTTTCAATTTAAGTATCATGATCCCATATTCCAACTTATTTTTCAGTAACCCATTAGGCTTTGTAGCTTTGAATAAATCCATGTCTTTTGATAAGATCCTTTTCCAAATTAGAACGTAGTTTCCTTTTGGCAATAACCACATACAATGTCTTGATTTTGTTATTGAGAAAATAGAGGTTGTGAAACAAGCCTGTGCCATACAAGGACTTGATTCATTGATTATGTATCAATTACGGCTCTAGATGTAACAATGTCTTGATTTGTTGCTTGAAAATAGAGGTTATGCTTTACTATTTCACAGAATTTCTTACAATATTTCCATAAGTATTGATTTGTAATCTCAGTCAATGAGGGATGACTGTAATGAAAAAGGTAATATTCCATGGTTTGAAGTTCCCC